>OX336365.1:27297614-27412327 GCA_946902895.1 Fragum fragum
AATTCCGCTGTGTAATGCAGTTCACACGTTTTTCAGACTTTGAACGTTTATGGTCAAAATGCAAGCTCGTGCACAGGAAAAAGCACGCAAGCATTTGTGTGTTTTTCTGGCTTTATATGCCTATGTGTTCATGATTATTTGTATTTTGAGACTTATACGGGCTTCGAAACTGGATATTGTTGCCTGAAAAAGGTATAGAGTTACTAAATAATTCATACTTTGAATAAATGTATGTTTGCATGCAATATTTGATTACTCTGATGGAAAGACAGTCACGCCATACAAAGCAAAAGTAAAACGTCGTCGGGCGTGCAAAATATCATAACTATAGCTTAAATAAAACTGTAGTTACGACATTTTGCACGACCATCGACGAAATAGGCAACGGTATTTTCTGACCTATTTAATCTTGTCAAACAAAGTAATTTTCATTATTAATCAAACAGAACAATAACATAGTTCAAAACAAAATATGAAATAAGCAAACTATGATTTCGGCTTTTCTCATTTTATTAAAAGTGTTTTCTTTAATTTCGAAATGAAATAAAATATGAAGTAAATGGACTATGAATTTAGTATTGTTTTATTGCAAATCGAAATATTTTATGCAATAAAATAGGCAATTCATTGTTTTATTATTTTTTTCAAAACTCAAGTTATTCAATAGTATTTTCGTCACAATTAAAACTCTTTTTTTTTTCAAAAAAAATGTAGATGTATGGTTCTGTTATAGAACTAAACCCTTAAAAACCCATTTCCTGAAAATATATTTTTTTTAACAGATTTGTTTATTAAATGAAATTTGGAACTGTCTGCAAAACTGTGTTAATATGATGTCATTTATACAAGTAAATATCTGTAAGATAATGACATTCGTGGTGGCTGTTACCTGTAAAAGACAATGGTAGACTTTATCTAGTAAAATTCAAAAATCGAAATGGTCGCAATTGCAAACTTCTTTCACAATGGCAGAATTACTTACTTAATTAATCAAATATTAAATAGATGAATTAAAAAATCTGATCTTAAAATAACCATGATTTGCATGTTTGATAAAACAAAAAAACAGAAAGATTTTTTTCAAAAAATTTGAGCTCATCGTTATATTACGGCATATTATATCGCTTTCATCAATTTTCTACTAATTTTCTCCTGTCTATATTCGTTCCCAATTTTCACATTCGAAGTTGTTAGCATTTAAGATTATGTTAATACATTACTGTTAAAACTAATCTTTAAACTGTTCCGAAATAAAAGAAATTGCATACAATTTCAAGTTATAGAAAGTCAAATATATCTGTCTCAATAACAAAACAAAACAAAACAAAAAATATGGGAAATGCAGAAATTGCTTGTTACAAGCAATTTCTACATTTTCCACAATGGTTTCTTGATAGACGTCAAAAAATCGGGATTGTGTCGGAATTTTTCGGTTAAACATTCAATATTCTAAACAAACGTCACTCGGCCTGAATTCTAATGAGAGTTTTCTTCAGAAGTACCATCGAGGATACTCGATAGAAGCCAATTCAATAGTTTAGTGATGGAGATACCACGGCGAGTACTCGAACAACTGTAATCACATTTCCACGGCCTATATCACGTGATCCTACTCAAGGTGGTTTCCCGACTTGTGGAGAATGCATTCACTTTCTATATTCAGTGTTGGCCAGACGGCTTGTTCTTAACTACACCTCTGATCAAATGGTAGATCGTTGCGGTTGCTTTTTGGAACATGTGCACCGCTAGAAACAGTGTACATGGTTTTATTTCCTGAATCGATCTTGTGCGGGGGACAATTAAAAAATTAACCTGTCAAAGGAAAGGGGAGGTTGACTAATTGTCAGGGGGTAATCGCAACCTAATAACACCAAGACAAACAATGTGGCCGGGAAGGAGCATTGATTTTATACAGTTGCTTTTATTCGGGATATTTACCCTTATAAACGGTAAGTTGTCCTGTTTTTCTCATTTCTTGTACGTTTGCCTTAAGTCCTATCGGCCTCTTGTAGTTTTTTTTTTTTACCAACCAATTTTCATTACACGATACATTCATTGTACGCGGACAAAACGCAAAAATCCGTATCAGCCATGTACTGAACTTATACGGATATGGTAAAATGATGCAATTTTCCTAGAATAAAATTAAGACGACTGCAAAATGGTTGATTTTGAAACAACTTTGTGGATTTCTTTTATATTTTATCAGCAAAAATCGTTGGTATATGATGAATGGAATGATACGATGTAGTAGTGGTATATCATAGCAATATCCATTTTTTCATTCGCAGCTCGAATCAAATATACGATTTGAATCACAACAAAAAAATTATTTTTAAAAAGAATGTAAGAAACTACTCCTTGGTTGTAAAAGAACACGTTCCATAGAGATATGAAAATTATTTTCATTTCATGAAACGGAAATGTTTGCTGCTTATTCATATCATGTTTCGCTTGAGTGAAAGTGTATTTCGAGGGTAAATTGATGGGTTGCTGGTCCGGGCTAAGACTCCACTGACCGCGCTTACTAAGTCCACTGACCACGCCCTCTGACTCATACAAGATATTAAACGGTGTGAAGTTTATGGCCTACAACATGTTACAAATAAATAAAATGGTTTGTTGGCGACCTAAACGTCGTAACTACAGCTTTAAGTCGCCAAACCAACAAAAAATCTTTCACATAAATGTTGACCAGTGTCAGAGTTCACAAAGTTCTTTTCCGGTCTAAATAAATGATTTGAATAGTCGTTTGATTCTGTGATTGAATCTCGCAACCGGTCATTTGCGATATTGTTCTAAGTGCCAATATAATGTATCTCAATGAACCTTCGATTGTAAAAAAAACCCATCATTTAATATCGAAAATCAACGAAGGGAAATACAAGCGTTTTCAATACACCATTTAATTATGTCATGAATGGTTCATACAGATTAATCCATTATAAGACAGTAAAATTTAAGACCAGCCTAAATTCAAAGCAGTTGCAGACTGACAGAATTTGAAAGATTCTTTGTCCTTTGGGCTAAAAAGACGACAACAAACACCACCATATAAAACCCAACAAATAAATAATAATTTTTAAAAAAGAAGAAAAATAATAATAAAAAAACAAAAAACAAAAACAAAACAACAACAACAACAACAAAACCAAATCACACACACACACACACTACCCCCCCCTAAAAAAACAAAACAAAACAAAAACAACAACAACAACAACAACAAAAAAAAAACCACAAAAAACATACACATGCACACCAAAAACGACACAACATTATGAGCAATGAAGGAATTGCTTGTAACAAAGAATTTCTTTCATTTTCAACAATGCTTTCAAACTTTTTTTGAGGGACGTAATAAGGGGGTGGGTTGAATGTGGAAAATAAAATTTATTTATACATTTTCATTCTTATTGACTAGTTTGATAATAAACACGACCCCGAGGAAAACATAAACGAAATATTTCTTACAATGCTTTTCGAACGTTTTTCTTCAATTCTTATTAAGCATTTTTAGACCTCTATAAAGAAATGTGAACAGAGTAAAGAAAAGAAAGAACGAAAGATTTCGTACCAAAGTATCATTAAACATGCTTTTAAATTTTATGTACAATATCTTTTATATTCGTAAATGGCTTTTCCGTTCGCAACATATTTCAAGTAAACATTTTTTGTTGCTTATCTTGTATTACAATACTGGTATCAATACATATATGTATTGGGTATATATAAATCGAAATGTGAACAATACATATTTAAAGGTCACGGCCTAAAATATTTTGTTAACATAATGTATCAATAAAAACTGAACCCTTCTCCTATATATCATAAGATGTTTATTCATACGCAGGAAACATAAGCAAAGATCAGTCTGCATTTGTATACAGACTGATCTTAGCTTAAGTTACCTGCTTTGCTTTGTAACAAACTTTGATTCCATCATTAAAAAGATGAATATTTTTTTTTATCTGAAAACGTTTGTTTGAAATAAAAAAAAATAAATACATTAAAAATGGAGAATGAATGGATTCTGCAGGACAAAGAGTGCGAGCACTGACCTCTCGGAGAACCTGTTTGCCAATTTATTTCAATTACCACTATTAAATCAATCATAATTGAAGCCCACGCATATGTGTTACAATCGTTAATAAGTTGCGTATACTGTATTGATCGTCTCTATTTTATCAGGTTAAGACAGTGTAATATCTATATCTGTCTTGAATCAATAAAATCCCAATTATTACAATCTCACTAAAAAACAACACAATTTTAGACTGGTCTAAATTGAAAAAAGTTGCCTACGACATTTTGTTGTCGAATAAATTTTACTCATTTTTGTTATTTTGGGAACTGAGATGCGAACTTTATACATATACTCTAGAGTTTTCATTTTCAATGATTAAATTAATTATACCGTTACCATTAGTACTCACATTCGGACTCTTTACACATCTATAATTTTAAAGTATAAGCGCGTTTGTCTGTTTTTTTAAAGCTTTTGTTTATCTCGATTGGCCATTTAATCTAAACCAAGTCACTTAAATTCAATTTTTTGACTGGATATTTCAAGTCAATGAAAATATTAGAAGGAATATTTTTTTTTTAAAACGAAAGTGCTGGTCAAAAAAACTTTCAGGTTATTGTAACTTAACCCAGTCCCTATCAGTGAGGCTTTAGACGCCACCAGAAAAAGAAATTGAAAACATTGTGAAAAATTCATTTTTCACCAATGTTTTCTACCCAGAAAGTGGAAAAAAAAAATAAAATTGTCGTCTGCAACTTCTTTCAATTTAGACCAGTCTGAAATTTCGCCGTCTAGACGGTTAAGTAGTAATCATAAACGTTAACGAGTTTTTTTACTCGAAAAAATAGAAGATGCTGAAAAATGTCTAACACTGTTTAAATGCAAGAAAGGGTCATTTGGTCGATGATATGAAAACAAATAACACCAAATAAATTCAAGAAAGCACAAATCTTAGGGCGATAAGGTGAACACGTTTGAAACAAATCCCATGCGACAAAATGATAGACCGGTCCTAATTCAAAGAAGTTGCAGACGAAATTTAGAGGTATTTTTGTTAAAAAGATCTTTGTATTTTAGGGAGGAAAACTTTGTGGATAATGAAGAAATTGCTTGAAACAAACAATTTCTTCTTTTTCAACAGTGTTTTCATAACATTTATTCTTGAAGGGAGTCAAAAAGTGTCACTGTGTTGGGATGGGTTAAAAGGTAATGCTAAAAGCATTTTTTTTACATACTTTTTGAAATGCGCCAGTGCCAAAAATAAAGTATAGAAATTGAGGGGTTTTGGAATCAAAGCTACTTTTTCGAGAAGTAGGAGACAGAATAATTTTCCTTTATTCCTTATTTTCGTGAGAGAAAAAATCGTAAGAAATTTCCAGAGGAAAGTTATTTTGTATGATAAAATTTCCATATCTAAACACTTCAGACATGGAAATGGCGGAACAAGATATCCTAAAACCCTTTTACAGCTTGTTTACGAATTTCATAATGGTTGCATCTGCGTGTTCTGTCTGGATATTTCCTTTTCACGAAAGATTTGATTCGCGAAATTTCGTAATAATTTAATTTCAGTTTCCTATCAAGATACTAGGGATTTCATTGGCTGTTTTTTTTTCATACTTCCATGATTTTTTTGAGCACGCAATTATTTTGTATGATTGCACACAAGTAGCTCTATTTAAGAGATGAAGAGAATATTTTTTGTTTTCATGGAGGTATGAACCGAAAAACCTAATCACACTGTATGAATACGCGAAGCGGATTCATACATTGTGTGATTAGGTTTTTCGGTTCATACCTCCATGAAAACAAAAAATATTGTCTTCATCTCTTATAATTTAATAGCACTGAGCGAAAGAAGCAAAAACTTTACAACTTTTGATACTTTTTTGTATGGAACTATTTTGTGCGGAAGCATTCAAAATGGCTTCGTGCTCAAAATTTTGTTCATGGATGTATGAATTAAATTTTTCGACCAATCAGAAGGCTCGTTTTTGATAGACGAAACTAACAATTAAATTATAAAAAGAATTACTGAAAACTAGTAAACTATTTGCGTTGTTTTGCTTGTCGGCATTAAATTATAAGAAATGAAGAGACTACTTTTGTTTTCATTTAGGCATGAACCTAAAACCTTAATCACTCTAGTGTATGGATACGCTTCGCGTTTTCAAACAGTGTGATTAACCCATTCCAACTCAATCCCTCCTTTTTACGCCCTTCAGGAAAAAAAGCTTTGGAAAAAATTGTGGAAAATGAAGAAATTGCTTGTATCAAGCAATTTCTTCATTATCCACAATGTTTTCTATCCAAAAAGGTGAAAAAATTTAAAATTCCATCAACTTGAAATTGTCGTCTGCATCTTCTTTCAATTTGGACCAGTCTAAAATTTTGTCAAGTGGGAATAGGTTAACTTGTTGGGTTTATACCTCAATGAAAACAAATAAATAAAGCCTTTGTCACAAGTTTTGTCTTCTTTGGTAGCCCTCTTCAACGAGAAAGGCCATTTTTACATCCACATTTCGTCGGTATTCGAACAAAACCCAATAATTAAAGCTTAGATTAATAATTTGTTCCATTTTATATTCAAAGTCCAAGTGACACTTTGAAAATATATATAAAAAATGACTCTCAATAAATTAATTTCAGTGGCGTATCTTTGATGGTTTTAATGTTAGTTTTATCTACCATTTACTTAATTGTTTTTGGCCCGAAGAAATACCGTTGAATTGTCTAACAGGAATAGATCATGTGGTTCACTTCATGTTTATGAATTCAAAAAATAAAACATGTTTATACATTTTGATACAATGCTATTAATTAGAGGTAGAAATATTTAAGGCCTCGCATTTTTCGTATAATGAATGCAACTGAGACTTTTAGACAAAAACAATTCGATTTGTCAAAAGTAGAACCCCAAAAACATTCGAATTGTTTCTCAAAACCAAGAAAAAACACTTCGAATTGGAAAAATATTATTAGAAATTGATAAGCATGCTACCTGCTTTTCAAAATAAAAACCTATATCATATTTGTCTAGTTTTCTTTAGTCTTATTTCAATTAAAAGGAGGAATAGTTCTATTCGATTGAAGGATTGTTGTTGTCAATATAAAACTGACCAATCAGATTATTCATTTCTTCCGGAAGTGTAATATTGACCTCCGGGTGACTGAAACACCGCAACAACATCTTACTCAAGATGCAGTTACGATGTTTAGCCTGCACACCAGCATAATACTTTTTATTATATGTTCCTGATCATATATTGTTAACACTACGGTCGTTTGATATCTCACTTGGACTAGCCTTTTGGAGGTCGCTTGTTGTGATCACCTATCCGTCAATTGACCAATCGCTGGCCCCGCCCATTGACTCCATAGCTCCGCCCACTGATTCCGACAGGAAGTCCGGCTTCGATTCTTAACAGCGTTATTTTGCAAATATTATGGCTAGTAGCATGTAACGAAATAGTAAATTGGTTGGTTGGCGACCAAATAAGCTGTAGTTACGACGTTTATGTCGCCAAGCCAACAAGAACGGTTAAAAAAATGTGGCGGCCTAATCGGAGTTGAAATCTCAGGACATAATCTGATTGGTCGGTTGATTCCTTGATTGCAACACGATTGGTCAATTGATGACCCGACCTTTTCTTCAAACGACACTTCAGGTTTTCCTTTTCATAAACAAGATTTATTTTTTCAGTCTAAATGATGTTCGAAAAAAAAAGCATCCGTTTTTCGGCTGTTAACTTGTTTACTTGAAATTGCTTCCGATATGTTTTAATGATGGTGAACTATTTTGAAGATATTTCCACGCGGCGTGCAGTTTTCTTCAACACTTGCAGACGGTTACCTTATTTGTGTTTTCAAACAAAATGACTTTATTTTAATTTTTTTTCTATCAAACCTACTACTACTTTTAACCCATTCCCACACGGTGAAATTTTTAATATGAAATTTTGTAACAAGTAATTTCTTCATTCTCCACAATGTTTTCCAAAGCTTTTATATTGAGGGGCGTTTAAAAGTGTCATTGTGTGGGTATTGGTTATTTTAAGTATTTGTTTCATTTTTAATATCTACGAAAGCTTTCGATTAAGCAGACATGGACTTTTTAAAACAAAGATGTTGTAATAGTGAATGAATCTTTAACCCATTATCACTCATTGACGCTTTTTGATGCCAAGAGAAAAAAAAAAAAAAAAAAAAAAAAAATACAAAAAAATTGTAGAAAATGAAGAAATTGCCTGTTACAAGCAATTTCTTGATTATCCATAACATTTTCTATAGAAAAAGTCCTCAATTTCATCGACAAAAAATTGTCGTCTGCAACATCTTTCAATTTGGATCAGTCTAAAATTTTGTTGTCTGGTAATGGGTTAAAAGATACGCTCAAATGACTTAGTGCCTTGCAACTCCATCATCCATAATCGTAAGCCCTTTTTTCGTAGAGTGTTGCCCATACAAATACAGACATGTTACAAAAAAAGTAAATAAAGGCTGGAAAAAATCGAAGCCGGAATGCTATAGAGCTCTAATAAAATCTCCATATCGAAATACATGATTCCGGTATATAATGTAGACCATGACAAATGGCCAAGACTCTCATTTGTGTAAACGGAAAACGTATATTGACTATCAATTGAACAGTCCGCTAATGTGAACAATATTGCCCCAAATAAGGAAAATAGACATTTTATATCCACTTCTCATGAGCTTTGTCATAAAATATAGGCTTCCTTACTAGATTTGGAAGTCTTGAGTCATCTAGGACTAAGAAACAATTTATTTACACACTACAATGGTTTCAGTCTCCGTGTAGTAAGTTTTGTATAATGCCATCTTTCAATGGATCTTCAAAAAGCTTTTTGCCGCCGTCATAGCGCAATCGGTAGCGAATCAGACTCCCAATCTTCAACCATGGGATGTCATTGGTTCGATCTCCGGCCGGATATCCTTTCCGACATTTGTCTCTCACCAATGGGATGATAATCGTAAACCTATGTGGGATAGCAGCTGGAGGCCAGGAAAGGATGTAATGGTACTGCAGGTGTGAGAAAATACAGGAATCTATTGTAAGGTGCTCCAGCCGCCGCGATATGACTGAAATACTGTTCAAAGTGGCGTTAAACCCAAATTAATAAATCAATCAATCAATCGACCAATCAATAAAAAAGCCTAGACCATTTACACATCCCGCTTTTTTGACGCCCCTCAAAAAAACACTGACAGGACTGTTGAAAATGCAGAAATTACTTACAATAAGTATTTCTTTCATTTCCAACATTTTTTCTTCCCACAATTACAAGAATTTTAGAATTTCACTACCTTAAAACTGTCCTCTGCAATTGATTTGTTATAGACCACTTTTAAATTAAATTTTGTCATCTGGGAATGGGTTTACAGGATGCTCGCTAAATATTCACTTTTTGTGACTTAGATAATAAAGAAGACTGTTTTGTGCTCCATATACTCCCACTTAACCCATTCCCACACAATCCCGCAATTTTACGCCCCACAAGAAAACCCTTTGGAAAACATTGTGGAAATGAGAAAAATGCTTGATACAAGAAATTTCTTCATTATCCACAATGTTTTCTATTCAAAAAGAAGGAAAAAAATCCATCAACTTGAACTTGTTGTCTGCACCTTGTTTCAATTTGGACCAGTCTAACATTTTGTTGTGCTGGAATGGTTTAATCGTTTGCTGTAGGAATTCATTATAATAAAGGGATCGGTAGCTCCGCCCACTGACCTCTGATATGGAAGTCCGACTTGGGTAATAAACGTCGTTTAATCATTACCACGCGATAGCCCTATTTGACGCCTTGAAGATGTACAATCGTAGACAAATGTTTGGGAAAAGGAAGAATTTCTTGTAACAAGCAATTTCTCCTTTTCTCACAATGTTTTCCACCCTGTTAAGAACTCATTGCCCAAATTTTAGCTCAATTTCAATTGACGTCTGCAACTTCGTTCAGTTTGGACTAGTCTAAAATTTTGTCGTCTGGTAATGGATTAAATCGCCTAACCAACTAAAAGGCCTAATATAAATGACGATGATCAAAGTTCACATTCGGCCTAATGGAATTATTTGATTGGTAAATCAATTTTTGAGTACCAATTTTTTGTTCATTTTACACAATTACACAATTTTACACACTTCACACATTGTTTTTCTTGAAGGGCATCAAAAAATTTGTACGGGAATGGTTAATAAATTCACGAGAAAAAATATATAGAAATCAAATACGGAAAGAGCTATGCCATAAATGTAGGTTGTTAAAAGGGAAGAGTTCAACTTGTTATCAATTGAAACTTTCTAAACCCATTACCAGAGGACAATAACTTAGTCTGGCCAAAATTGAAAGAGGCTCCAAATTTCAAGTTGAAGAAAACATGTATGTCTTTCTTGGTAGAAGTATTGCGGGAAATGAAATAATTGCTTGTTACCAGTATTTCCTTTGTTTTCCAAAGTGTTTTCAGATTTTTTTCTTGAGGAGCTGTCAGAAAGAGGCATTGTGTTGGAGTGTTCCGGTGTGATTTTTGTTAGTATAAAAACTCTTTAAAGGGAGATAAAAGCAGTGACAAAACCCTTTATAAATGAGGAAACGGACTTTTTTAATCAAATTTTGGTATGACTCAATCAAATTTTCACGAGTAACAAGACGGGAAACAATACACAGGGAATATTATGTTACGATAGAGATGCAACTTGTATTTTCTCCGAGCTGCAGGGGACAATTTTGATACCCCCTGTCTCGTGTAATACCACTATTCCTTAGCAGCGAGAACCAAATACAAATTCTTGTATCGCAATCGTAACGTACTGTTCCATTTATCATAAACCCATTTTCTTATTGAATTATTTGATGAAATAATAATAAATAATTTAATTGTTAGTTTCGTCTATCAAAAACGAGCGTTCTGATTGGTCAAAAAATTTAATTCGTACCTCCATGAACACAATTTTGAGTACGCATCCATTTTGTATGCTTCCGCATAAAATAGTTCCATACAAAAAGGTATCAAAATTTGTAAAGCTTTTGTTTTTTTCGCTCGATGCTATTAAATTGTAAGAAATGAAGAGAATGTTTTTTGTTTTCATGGAGGTATGAACCGAAAAAACTAATCACACAATATATGAATCCGCTTCGCGTATTCATTCAGTGTGATTAGTTTTTTCGGTTCATACCTCCACGAAAACAAAAGATATTCCCTTCATCTCTTAAATAAAAAAATAAAATAAAAAAAAGATAAAAAGAATCTGTATTTCTGTAAGTTTTTTGCTTCTCCTTCCACATACTGGTCGTATTATTTACCTTTTGGCGTCATTTACAGAAGGAAAATGACAATATTCATCATGCACTTATATGGAAATAATTTAATTGTTAGTTTCGTCTATCAAAAACGTGCGTTCTGATTGGTCGAAAAATTTAATTCATACCTCCATGAACAAAATTTTGAGCACGCAGTGATTTTTTATGCTTCCGCACAAAATAGTCCCATGCAAAAAGGTATCAAAAGATGTAGGATTTTTCCTTTTTTCGCTCTATACTATTAAATTATAAGAAATGAAAAGAATATTTTTTGTTTTCATCTCTTAACTGTATTTGACACTGTCAGATACGGATTTTTTCTGACGTGGCCGATTTTATCTGTGTGGAATTTATATCTTTTGCTAGAAATAGTTGTAGGTATAATAAAAAATAAATTATTAGCTGCACGTATATCGATAATTGTTAATTTTGAGATTTTCTATTGAACCGATTTCAATCTTTATGGGCCCAAATTATACGAAAACATTTACAAAAAATGCTTTATGCCTGGAATTCTATTCCTTTGGTGCAAATTATAGAAAATATATGATGAACAACCTTTTATATCATGGATACGAATCTTTGTGGAATGATGTTTTTACAATCTTTTGATCCAATATTGTTAGTATGAATAAGTGCATTTTGCAGAAAAACGAAAAGAGAGACATATATTTTTAGTTCTCTATTCGAAAAATGTTTTATAGAAGAAAGTAAAAGAAAAAAGGACAGACAATTATAAATTAACATTTTAAAACCACATGAAAAAATATTTTTTCATAAGTAACAAAAAAACGCGAGCATTCTTACAAGTAGCAAATGTAACTAGCCGTATTTCACGTACCAGAGTTAAGTTCTTAGTTTTTCAAAATGTCGAATCGCTCTTCACAAGGACTTCCTTGCTAATATTTATATTTTATGTTCAAGTAAGGTAAACTTGTCCTACTGGAAAGTAGACCATAGATCCTATATTCCTTTCCGTTGAAATTGGCATGCATGTGTGTTTCTTATTCTGAATCAGTTGAATAGATTTTTCTCAAAAATACACCACGCCGGCACTTGTTCCTGCTTAGATGGCTGCGTAAAAGCGAATAATTTAAATTTTATAATATAAGAGATTTTGTTAGATTGCAATAAACTTAAAATTTTGGCCCGTCAACATTACGTAAGATGTCCATTTTAAGCGGGTCTTGCATTTATTGTGAAAAAACTAACACCAAGAAAGAATGCTTATCGTGAAAAAATAATATAAATACCGATTGGTAAAGCAGATAATTTTCCTTTATCAAATTTTCAAGGAAATCTGTTGAAGAGCCGCTTTAAATAAGCTTGATACTGTTTGCAGTAACATTCAATTTAATTGTTTTGTGAAAATGTTCGTCGAATAAAGGCGGTTAGTCTAACAAAATCGACCTTATATGTAACTAAGAGAAAAAATCCAACTACTGAAGGATCGTGCATGCCAATCGAAGACTCAATTGACCAATCAAATCATCTTTTGAGACCGAAATTGAACTTTTAACCCCAACATTGGTCGTTATTTATGTGAAGCATTTTTGGGGGTTTGGCGACTTAAACGCCGTAACCACAGTTCATTCAAGCTGTAGTTACAACGTTTATTCGCCAAACGAACCGCTGTATTCATCACGCAGCTGACCTTATATTTGGAAAATAACGCCGTTTAACCCATTCCCACACAATGGCGCTTTTTGGCGCACTTCAAGAAAAACATTAGGGAAAACATTGTGTAAAATGAAGAAATTACTTGCAACAAGCAATTTTCATCCCGAAATTTGAAAAAAATAAAATTTCATAAACTATAAATGGTCGTATGCAAAATCTTTCAATTTGGACCAGTCTAAAATTCTGCCGTCTGGTAATGGGTTAATATCAAATTGGAACGTCTTGTCGAAATTCTGTGGGCGGGGCTAGCGATCTGTCAATTACACATTTGCACAGAACACTCAGATCAGCCTGTGCATCGACCTAGTCTGATCTGAGTTTTCACTTCGCGCTCTATACATAGACACGGACTCAAAGATATTTTAGACGAGCGTCGAATATTCTAAATCACCATATATAGATGTTCCGACAGTTCAATTTCCGCGCTTCAAGCACATGCTTATAATGACGGATCGCCACTGTCAATTAAGAATTAAGCCGGAAGTGAACTTTGAACGCCGACAATTATGTTTGGCACTTTTTGTTGGTTTGGTAAATTAATGTCGTATCTTCAGCTTATTAAAGCTATAATTACGATTTTGACAGTGCTTATTCTAGGTTTTCAAAGGTGCGGGGGATTTCGGCACAAATTCTATACAATTGAGAAATGATCGGCTTTCATGCTTTTTGTTTATTGGAAAAAAGTCCCCCGACAGTGTTATATGGGGGATCTTTGAAAAAATGGGGAAATCCCTATCCAACTGCATAGAAAAAATACTGTTTAAGTCATTCCCACTCAGTGACGCTTTCAGACGTCCCTAGAAAAAACAACTTTGGAAAACACTGTGGAAAATGAAGAAATTGCTTGGAACAAGCAATTTCTTCATTTTCCACAATGTTTCTTACTTAGAAAGTTGAAAAATTCAATTTTTCATCAACTTTAAATTGTCGTGTGCATCTTCTATCATTTTGAGCTAGTCTCAAATTTAGCCGTCTGGTAATGGGTTAAATCGCCAACTAAGGTTTTTCATTTCATTTCAAGTCCCTGACAACATTTTTTACAAAATAATTTTGTTCATTTCTTCAGTCGAAATGTCATGATGGAGGGTATAGGAGGTGGTCATAGACTGGTACCACTTTCAACTTTAATGAAGCTTTGTTAAAATCGACGGCGGTACCGGTCTAAGGTGGCCAGCGAACGGCCAAGTTGTTGGAAAAACCACTTGCATGCTCAAATAACCTTGAGGAATACAGATACTACCAATTTTGTCCATGTTTTGGCGGGGGAGTATCGATGGATCAAAGAAATGTATTTACCAACATAGATAAACTCGGAAACAGTGATTTAGTTAGGGGGAAAATCGATCTTTCCTTTACTTAAGACAGTGTGTATAGTTGCAAAGAATTTGTAGCGAATAGCAGAAATGATGGGATATACAGAATATAGCAATGGTCTGTCTAATTAAATGTTTCGCTTTTCCACGCTTCTAATTACAGAGATAGTCTGAGACTGTAATAGAATTTGCATCCTTTTTGCAACGCAAAAATGGGAGCATCTCGTAAGTATTAACTTGCTTTTGATTGTCAATATTTAGGAAATAATAAATTGAACATATCTGTGTGTATATGAATTCGAGTTTCGATTAAATGTTTGTTACAATACGAGGGAAGTCGATCTTAAATTTGTAAAGAAACAACCCTTATAAACACAACCAACAAACAAATAAAAAAGCAGTACGAATCAATGGCATATTTCAACTCCCACATTGATTTTAATTCTCACAATCATATGCATATTTTAATCACAAAGAAACTTCACTTGGGCAACGAATTACTTTTCAATAGTAATTAAAGACAAATTACTTTCGTCCTATGACCAAACATTTTCTATAAGATTAGCTTGTTACGGTTCAATCAGTTAGGTAGCTTTGTTTGTTTACAAAATGCCGAGTCAATGAAATGGGTTTCAAAAATCTATTTCGATAGCAATTTACATTTTTTATTCCATTACCACACGTTCGCTCTTTGGCGTCTCCCGATAAAAAAAACTTTGGAAAACATTTTGGGACACGGAGAAATTGCTTGATACAATTAATTTCTTCTTTATCCATTCTGTTTTCTAACCCAAAAGGTTAGGACTTTCAAATTTTTATCAACTAAAACTTGTCGTCTACAACTCCTTTGAAATTGGACTAGTCTAAAGTTTTGTAATCTGATATTTTTTTTCATTTTTTCTTTGCATTCAGAGGCTGGAATGAAAACTATAGTGATGACTGTGTACATATTTAATCATTTGATGTAAGAAAATCTTTGAACATTTAACCCATTACCAGACGACAAATTTTTAGACAGATCCAAATTGAAAGGAGTTGCAGACGACAATTTAAAGCCGATGGAATTTCAAATGTCTGGATAGAAAATATTGTGTAAAATGAAGAAATTGCTTGATACAAGCAATTTCTTATTTTAACACAATGTTTTCCGATTAGTTTTTCTTCAGGGGCGTCAGAAATCGTCACTGTGTGGGAATTGGTTAAGAGAGTTCATAGTATCTTTCAAAACACACATTTCACTACAACGTGAGCCATTTAAGACGTATCAACGCAACACGCAGTCTTACCATAGTTCAGACTGACCGCTTAAGGCAGATTGTTTAAAGGCTGAAACGCATCTCAAGATCGCAATAATTGAAGGTTTAAAGATTTAACTGTGTATGGAGAAAGTTTACGGTTGAGGTCCTTCTTTTTCTTGACTGTTCACGTTCAGAAAAAAGAGTATATAGCAAGCTTTACACGAATCCTTTTTTCATAATTACTTACCAAACGATTGCCTTTATTAGTGAATGATTTGATTGAGTTTTGACGTTTGAACAGTTCAAAATATCTTTGCGTAGTAAATTTTTGTGAGTTGACTGTCTGACGAAATATTCTTTTGGGAAACATTTTGTTAAAATTGCCACGGGATCATTCGAATCTGAGACAAATTATAGCATCAGATAAAACACTAACTTTTCAATTTACACTCAGCTTGGTTTAGTGCGTTCGTTTTATAAGTCCCCCGGTTACCGGTTTGGGGACTGTAGGTTTGTTCGATTCCGTTCGTCTGTCTGTCAGTCTGTCCGTCCATCCTTCACACTTTTGTCCTGAACATATTTCATAAACCATTAATGCTTGTTACTCCAGACTTAATAGTCTTATATATCACAAGAAAAGTTACTCTGCCAATCCGGCTTTTAGAGTTATTGCGCTTTGTAGGTTTTGCCCCTTACATTTTGTCCGGAACTTGTATCCTAAACCAGAAGTGCAAAAAAGTTCAAACTTATACACTTATAATGACAATGTTGAGAAGCGTCATGTACAAAAACCGTTACTCTATCCCGCCATTTTTTTGAGTTGTTGCCCTTCGTTGTTTTTTATCATTACATTTGTGTCCGGAGCATATATCCTAAACCATAAGTGCTAGCAACTTCAAACTTTATACACTTAAGAAAATAATGTGGAGAAGTGTCATGTACAAGAACCGTTACAATCTTGTCTACCTTTATATGTCCAAATTTGGTTAACCCTTTCCGAAACTGCGAAAATCTATAGCTGCTGCAGACGACAAATCGAATGTTATTCAACAAATAAATAATGATCATTAAAGTACAGAAAATGCCGAAAAAGGGAGAAAATATTAATGATCAGTATTTTCTTCTCATCTCTCAAGGTTTTCCTAAGCTTACTTTTAGGGACGTCGAAACCAGGTCTTGTTTTGGAAAAGACAAACACTGAAAAAGACTCTTTTTATTCCGGTTGAGGATTCCTGTATTGCATCGCAATACGAAATGCACTTGTTTCATTAGCGATGTTAAAAGAAGATCCGTATTTCAAAAGAATAAAACTTACTGAGAACTACACATAGACGGTGGATCTAACTTTCAATAGTTTCAACAATTAACACACAAATTATGTGATCTTAGGTTATCTAGAACCAACAACACAGGATTTCTATGAGAATTAACGACTTGAGATATGCGTTACCTCTGTGGTCATTATTTGCGTTTCGGTTCTATTTCCACCCACCCCTAAAAATAATGATGGTAAAAATAATGAAAATGTCGTGTAATTTAAAGTTATTTCGTAAATTTTCACAGTCTTAATGGTGTGAATTTTTCGACGAAAGGCAGAATTAATCACCATTTTATTGGGGGGGGGGGGGAGAGAGAGAGAAAGAGAGAGAAAGAGAGAGAGACAGAGAGAGAGAGAGAGAGAGAGAGAGAGAGAGAGAGAGAGAGAGAGAGAGAGAGAGAGAAAGAGAGAGAGAGAGAGAGAGAGAGAGAGAGAGAGACAGACAGACAGACAGACAGAGAGAGAGAGAGAGAGAGACAGAGAGAGAGAGAGAGAGAGAGAGAGAGAGAGAGAGAGAGAGAGAGAGAGAGACAGAGAGAGAGACAGAGATAGAGACAGAGACAGAGAGAGCCAGAGACAGAGACAGAGACAGAGAGGGAGAGACAGAGAGACAGAGACAGAGAGAGACACAGGGAGACAGAGACAGAGAGAGAGAGAGAGACAGAGAGAGCGAAAGAGAGAGCGAAAGAGAGAGAGCGAAAGAGAGAGAGAGCAAAGAGAGAGAGAGAGAGAGAGAGAGAGAGAGAGAGAGAGAGAGAGAGAGAGAGAGAGAGAGAGAGAGAGAGAGAGAGAGCAAATTTCATTGTTTAATAGGACTGTCAAAATTTCTTAGTGGCTACAAGGCATATTGCGATGTGTGCAACATCTATTGTCAACATTCTGTCCGCACTGTACTTAAACCGTGCATAATGCTTTGCACGTGATCCCGCAGGTCAGCAAGTCGACGTGAGCTGGGTTTTTTTCTTATGCAGTTTAAGAATTAAGAATAAACTGTGGAAATGGATTATTTTCTTTGGTGGATAATTCAAAATTTATAAGGTAGTGTTTTCGTCATTTTTCATTATCATGGTTGCATATTTAGATTAATAGAACAAGAAATTATTTGCGCGAACTACTGATTTCATTAGCTCTGTTTTGCTTTTTTTTATTTAAAAAGATTTGTGAATGTTATCGTATTATGGTTTGAAACATACGACTTTCGGATGAGTTTTGCCAATTTTCTTTGAAATATGTGCATTCCTTTGTATAGAGACATCATATATTATATATATTTAGTTGTTGCAAAGATTACATTTACTTCTGATAATGGTGTACTATTCCAGCTGCCAAACCCAACAGGTAATTTATGTTTACTTGTTCTAAAAGCATTAAATATTAGACTTCTGTACTTAGAAAGTATCTTAAAATATGCGTTCATAGATGTGTTTTCATGAATAGTTTCTATATTTTTATAGGCAGTTACAAATGTTTCGCGCTGAGCCATCGATATGTTCTTTATCTGCTTTTCGGCAATATACATGGCGTTTAGGCTTTTAGTTTTATACCTTAACGAATAAAAAAAATCCATTCATCTTTTAACCAATTCTCAAAGTTTACTCTAGTCATTCAGAGAAGTTGCAGACGGCATTTTCAAGTCCACAGAATTAATTTAAAATATCCGTGTCGTTCTGTATAGAAAACTATATAGATAATGGCGAAAACGCTTGAAACCAACAATTTTTGTTATCCTCATTGTTGTCCAATCTCCTTTTCTTGAGTGGAGTAAAAATGGGATTGTGTTGTGTTAAAAAATGAAGAGAGGAAATACAACAAAAGAGGCTATACTAGTCTACAGACCGGAGGAGCCATGCCATGCCAAATAATCTTTTATAAATATTTATATACGAAACATGTTTATTTATTCAATTTATTCAGAAAGTCTTTGAAAGAAACGTTTTTAATTCTCTCCCTGATTTTTTTCTGCGTAGTATTGGAGTTGTATTCAAATATTCGCTTTAAGAGTATCTATGTACTACTTGGGTTATATTTGTACAATCATTGAAGAAGATATTTGAGCCAGTGCGTGACATTTTCAACAATTGTATATGTCCACCAAATAAATACACATATCAGTATGCGCATTTCTCTGTGTAGTAATACATAAGAGTTGTATCTACGCATTGGCTATTACAGATCTATTTTCAAGATGTTAGAGCCATTGTTAGACATTTCCGTTTACACGTTTACATGGGTGCTAAGTAAAGACTCAAACCAGATTGCGCACTAGCATATTTAGTTCAGGATTCTTACTATAAGCTATGTACATAACTAATGACCAACTAGACTGGGTGGCAGCCGATGATGCTAAAGCTCTGTGTTACATAAATATGTGAAGCTGTTTGAAATGTCGTCAAAACTTTGTTGTGAACAAAACAATATACAATACGCCACATGTACAGCGAGAGATTATTTACTGCTCTACAATATTCAGGTAAAGCTTCCTTATAAACAAAATATAGAAGGATCAATACAGTGCTGAATAACAATTGTACTTCTTGCTTTTTCATTATTCTTTGAGTGCAATTTAGCGTTGTAAGCTTGACTAGTGGTCGTACTTGGGCTTAAATGTATGCTGTACCGTTTAGGTCGAAATTCCACTGTAAGTCGTGTCAGCATAGACTCACGCATGCACGCGTAAATGGTGTAGGTGTATCCATTTGATTTAAACTCTGCGCATTGATCAAGGTCGAGTATTTTAAAGCATGAACTTTCAACCTTTAACCGCACACGCTTAAACTTTGAGTGCCTTAATTTCATGTATATACCTGTAATTTTATGCACTAATTATACGAGTGCATGCGCAGTTTTTAAGCGCACACGCCCTAAATTTGTCGGAGCAATGTATTTTGTATTACTTACGCGTTTCTCGATTCTTTTTGTATGGTAACTATGAAGCTGAAATACTCAGAGTAATTAAATCAAAGGACTGAAAGTACTGAGAAGTCTGAATGCGCTGAAAGGTTCATAACTGTGGAATTCGGTTCAAATTCATTTATTACTTTCCGAGTAAGCCTCCCTCCTTTAAACTTAAACCAGCATTCCCATTCGTGTACATTTGTACGTGATCGATTTGAAATACCGGTTTAGACTTAGAAAAAAGGATATTTAAAGCGTTGTGAGTAAAATTAAAAAAAAAAAAAAAAAAAAAAAAAAAGAAAAAAACGTTAACGTTATTGTAACGTTATTGTTTGCACGTTGTAGTTTTGCCCTTTTCCTAAAAATTCCTATAATATGATGAAGATAGTATCAAATTATCTTCGGCGCCCTGTAGTCGCGCAATTTCCTTATTCGTTATTCGGCTTTAGAACCGTAAAAAAATCTTAAGTAAAAAGGACCAAACTGAAAGCTAGATGACACTTGTTAAAGGTTTGTTTGTTATTATTGATTTAGACTTGTAAATAACGACGTAATAAAGCGTAATTATTTAGTAAATAAGTAGAAACCGGAAGTTGATATGTTTACATTCTAATTTCAAAATCTTCTACTTTCGTTTTGCATCTATTTGATTTTTATTGAGTAATCCGACAATAATCGCGTTTGCTTAATGTCTACGATCCTCCTCAATCGCTCTAGAATGTTTTAAAGCACTGGGCGGCGAGATTATTGTAAAAATGCATTTGCGACCTGAGCCATATTTGTAAACATTGCCTATATATGGTCACATGACTACCACATGTCACTTGAGATCACGTGATTACCAAACACGGGATGGCGAGTCACAAAAAACAAATTACTGCGCTGATTATTTCGTTAATTTTCAATAATTTGAAGCAAACAAAAGCATGTTTAGAAGTCTCTAAACGAATTTTTATGTCATCCTTTACATGTGCCATATTATTGTCTTCGGCTACAACTAACTGATTGTCCGTGGCAAGTTGAGATGAGAAGTAACCCGAGGTGTATTCATATCTTAGAGATCACGTGATATATGTTACCAAAAAAAAAAAAAAAAAAAAAAAAAACGAAAAGAACTTGTCTTGTGTTCATTTTGTGGTTTTGTTAAATCTAAGTTGTAATTGCTCCGCATTCCAACTTAAATAGTTGTAAGAATCAATGGCATATTTTAACTCCCACATTGAATTTATTTCTCACGATCATATTCATATTTTAATCACAAAGAAACTTCACTTGGCCAACGAATTACTTTTCAATAGTAATTAAAGACAAGCTAAGTTGGAATTGCTCCGCATTCATACTTAAAAAGGTATCAAAATTTGTAAAGTTTTTGTTTTTTTCGCTCGATGCTATTTAGTTATAAGAAATGAAGAGATTATTTTTTGTTTTCATGGAGGTATAAACCGAAAAACCTAATCACACTGTACGAATACGCGGAGTGGATTCATACATAAGTTCAATTAGGTTTTTCGGTTCATACCTCCACGAAACCAAAAATAAATCTCTTAATTATTGTTAAGTTAATAGCATCGAGCGAAAAAAGCAAAACTTTACAAATTTTGAGACCTCTTTTGTATGAGACTATTTTGTGCGAAAGTATACAAAATCGCTGCGTGCTAAAAATTTTGTCCTTTGAGGTATGATGACGCCCGCTTTTGATAGACGAAACTAGAAATTAATTTATAAACAAATGGAAAAAACAAAACCAACGAAAAAACCCACACATAGCTTTGTTTGTTATACTAGTAATATCGAACAGTTTTCTTTGTGTAAACTGTAAAATCTATTTGCTTTTAAGTGTCATGTCCATGAGCGCGTCGTGGTGACAATTGGGCCTCTAGTTCACAAGTTAACCCATTCCAACTCAATCCCTCCTTTTTACGCCCCTCAAGAAAAAAAACTTTGGAAAACATTGTGGATAATGAAGAAATTGCTTGTATCAAGCAATTTCTTCATTTTCCACAATGTTTTCTATCCAAAAAGACGAAAAGATTCAAAATTCCATCAACTTGAAATTGTCGTCTGCAGCTGCAGCTTCTTTCAATTTGGACCAGTCTAAAATTTTGCTGTGTTGGAATGGGTTAAACACCTGCTCATACTCAGCGATAGAGACAGTCAACTCGAACTTATAAGCACCTTCAAATAGTTTTGGTTATTTAAAGACGTAACGACTATAATTTACCTTTATTGTGATTTTTATCAAGACAATGTTTATTACTCTGGTTTGTCCTATAAAAACGGATTCCCCCCATATTCATCTATCAGGGGTATTACGTCGGTCTAGTCTTAATGGACTGGCTCCCTCAAGCGCAATCAAACAGTAATATTTATAAGGAAACCAGTCACCTTTGGAGAATGACTCTTCAGAAATCAATTTCTTGACGCATAAAGAGAAGTTAGCTTTTATATTTATGTTTTGTATTTTTGTTTTATATACTACAAACTAATTACACTCACAGGGGGTATACTATCGACGGGATCTTGTGCTTAATGCTTGAAAGTAAGTTTTATTGGTAAAATATTACAATATGTCAAAATGTGATAATATTTTATAGTTAATTTGTTTGTTTGAATAGGATTTAACGCCACTTTTTACACTAATTTAGTCATATCGCGGCCGCTGGAGCACCTAACCGTGAATTCCTGTTGTTTCTCACAACAGTAGTAACGTCTATAGCCTTTCCGAGCTTCCAGCTGTTCATTCTCCATAGCATAGGTTTACGATTATACATCCATTGGTAGGAAATAAATGTCGGAAAGAATATTATCCGCGACCGGGGATGGAACCTGGACCCTATGATTAAGGTTCAGGCACCCTATGAACTCTATGGCCGCTGCTTAATGGGAAAGAAAACATCAAAGTAAAAAAGGAATGCTTGCCCCCATTTATCACGATGTTTACAAGATTCAGTTTCACGTAAGAATAAGAAAGCAGTCTTCTATTTGTCAAATTGTAAGTTTCACCATTAGCTTTAATATACTTCGGGACATTTTGTTGTACATCTTTAACCCATTACCAGATGGCAAAATTTTAGACTGGTCCTAATTGAAAGGAGTTGCACACGATTCAGACTTCAAAATTATGACGAATTATTTTTTGTTAATTTTCGGGGTAGAAAACATGTTGGAAAATGAAAAAATTGCATGTTTCAAAATTGCCTTTCTTGAGAGGCGTTAAAAAGGTCATTGTGTGGGAACGGGTTAAAAGATTACATCTATATACCATTATTTACACCCGAAATATAACAGATCGTATGGTACGCATATTTTAATTCGAAAATGATGAGTAACAACATTATTTCAAAGGATGTATGCACCTTCATTTCGAGCTGAATAGTAAGGTCATGAATGGATGAAAGGCACACAACGCTATAACGTTAACCCTTGTCATGCTGAACCCGAAATATTCCGATCTGGGTAGGAGGTGTAGACTAAGATCAGACTGCACTTATGTGCAGGCTGATCTTAGTCTATACCTCATGCTTGTACTCTTCATGCCAGAGTTGCTCTTGAAGCTGATTTCTAAAAGAAAACACATTGTAATTTGAACAACACGTTCTATTAGTGCTTTCAGCACTTTTATTTTACTGCAATTCAGTAAGATAATTTATACAGCATGACAAGGGTTAAATTCTTATAGCCTGGTTAAAAAGAAGCGTAACAGGCCATAATTTTCGGATCAAGTGAGCTCAAAACGGTCGATGGTTAATGATCCTGGCAGTTGATCGATGACATGTGAACTCGTTATGCGTGTCACGTTTAACCTCTACTCTGATGTTCAAATTAAAAAAAGATAAATACCATCGGTGTTCTACCAAAACCTCATAACTACAGTTTGGAATAAGCTGTAGTTACGAGGTTTTTATAAAACATCGACGATATTTACGACCGGTTATCCAAGAAAACCTGACCAAATAATATAATTTTAGAATTTTTTTCAGAAAAAAATGAAATATGTCCTTAACCCCTGTCATGCTTACACAGCATTGCTTTAAAATCAAAGGGCTGACAGCACTGAAAGGTCTTAATAAGGGTCAATATTTCTTTTGAAAATTGATTATTTAGACAATTCTTGCTCAAAGGAGACACGCAGGAGGTGTAGACCAAGATCAGACTGCACTTATGTGCAGGCTGATCTTTGTCTATACCTCCTGCCAAAACAGGAATATTCCGGGCTCATCATGAAAAGGGTTAAAATCATTTAGCCATTATCAGACGACACATTTTTAGACTGGTCAAAATTTAAGTAGCATAAGGCAATTTTCAGTTGATGATTTTTTTTTAAATCTATATTTTGGGATAGAAGACATTGTGGATAATGAAAAAATTGTTTTTTTTTTCTTGAAGGGTATAGAAATGATCAGACATTTGTGACGTTATCAAAACATAGGAGTTTGCCAGCTTCATAAAGTAACGTCATTTAGGCAGGTTTCGTTTTTAGCTCGCAAAGCGTCAGCTTTGATAGCTTAAGTTAATAGACAAATTTTTGAAGTCGTCTAAAAGTTCAAGACTGCCTCTGAAGGCTTAACCACTAAATCAGAGACTACTTGTCTCTCACCAATGGGTCGATAATCGTAGACCCATGTGGGATAGCAGCTGGAGGCTAGGAAAGGATGTAATGGTAGAACTGGTGAGAGAAATACCAGGAATCCATTGTTAGGTGCTCCAGCCGCCGCGATATGACTGAAAGATTGTTAAAAGCGGCGTAAAACCTCATTCAAACAAACAAACAAATCTACCCAACAAGGGAAAAAATCTAAATACAAACGTGCTTTGCTAGCTTACAGTACTTTCAGTACTTTGATTATTTATTTATTCATTTATTAAATGTTTGCAATTATTCAAGAGAGGAATTTAATTTGCTATTCAATCAGAAATAGAAATGTGTTTTAGACCATATTATTTTACCAAGTGAGCTAGAAGCAGATTATGACAAATGAAGCAATGCAGTAGGTGTATCGGTTATACAATTAACCCATTCCAACTCAATCCCTCCTTTTTACGCCCCTCAACGAAAAAGCTTTGGAAAACATTGTGGAAAATGAAGAAATTGCTTGGATCAAGCAATTTCTTCATTATCTACAATGTTTTCTCTCCAAAAAGTCAAAGAAAAGTTAAAATCCACCAACTTGAATATATCGTCTGCAGCTCCTTTCAATTTGGACCGGTCTAAAATTTTGTTGAGTTGGAATGGGTTAATCTTTTACGACCTAGAAAATAAATAAAAACAGTTATTGTCGAATGACATATTTGTGTTTGTGGGGTTATTTGTGTGTGTTTGTTTCCAATTAGTTTGAGTATAGCAGAAATGTGTCCTTGAGTCATTTGTTATTTTGAAATCGTAGCGTCTGAAAAAAATAGAGTTTCCTGATCTTAAGCGACGTATTGACTCCATCACCAGACGACAAAATTTTAGACTGGTCCGAATTCAGAGAAGTTTCAGACGATAATTTTTAGAATTTCAAAAATCGTTGTCTTTTCTTTTGGGATGAAAACACTGGAAGATGAGTGAATTACTTGTCGGGGCGCGATGAACAGGGTTCGGCTCAGAAAATAAACCATTAATCATATTCACCAATTTGAAATAGCATCCCAAATTGTAGGATTATTGCTGTCAATAAAAATGATCTTATAAACCAATCAAAGCATTCATTTTGACCGGAGGTGAACTTTGAACTCCAACATTTATGTAATTTTTAGGTTTACTATTTTGTTACACGTAATGTACCATACATTTTTTCAAAATATAGCGCTGCTAAACATTTAACCCATTCCCACACAGTGACGTTTTTAAACGCCTCCCAATACAAAAGCTTTGGAAAACATTGTGGAAATGAAGAAATTGCTTGTTACAAGCAATTTCTTCATTTTCTACATTTTTTTGAACCAAAAGACAAAATTTCATCAACTTAAAATAGTCGTCTGCAACTTCTTTGTATTTGGAACAGTCTAAGATTTTCTCGTGTGGGAATGGGTTAAATTGAACATACTGTGGGAGATTAGTGGGCCTGGTCTGCGATCCTTCGATTGACCTGCAGAGGATCCGATTCTTTTTTCAGGCGTTTGTTTAAAGGGAGGTATCGATATTCTAAAATATCGATAGGAATAAATTCCCATTTGCCAAAACATACACCAAAATCGAACATTCGATATTTAGATATCAGTCAGATATTGTCTTTATAGGCTTAATGTGGCTTTTTGTGGTTCCGCAGAAATCCAAGTTATTTTTAGAAATCACGGCATTCGGTTATCGACACCGCTTGACATCATTTGCATATGACCAAAATTCAAGATAAGATAACAAAATTACAAGGTAAACAACCAACGTCCTGAATTGTATCACATGAAGTAGTTAGCATAAAAACTACGTGAATTGTCGATATTTATATTTGTTCTTAAAAAAAGGTTTGGACTTGCCTTTACAGAATTGAAAACCGGCTAGCAAACATAACTCCTGATGACGAATTAATACTGAATGCGTGTTTCCAACGATTACACGTACCGCGTGAATGCCCAAATATGCATTGGACATGTCTTGATATGTTAAAAGTCTATTAGGCTATTAGAGAAATGCCGTAGTTTATTTTGATAATCAACGTCTGATTTTCGCATAACTACTTATCCGAATATTGTATCAGAATATAAGGAGGAAATAAAGATAATTGAAATCTGTTACTTGAAAAACAAAACAAAAAAAAACAACAACAACAAACAACAACAACAACAAAACAAACGCACACACACACACACACACACACACAAAAAAAAAACCCCAACACACAAACACACACACAAAACACCGCACAAAGGGACTTAAATGCTGTAAGTACAGTTTGAAGAAGCTGTAGTAACGACGTTAAGGTCGCTAACATTTCACTTTCCACAAATTTGGCAAAATTACGCATTTTAATATTAAGTGGAACTTCCTATCGGCGTTAGTGGGTGTGGCGAATGGAGGCATTGGGCGGACAAGGGGTCAGTCAGTTCCTAAGCTAAGACAGTAAGAGAGAGTCTGTAATGAAATAATAGAACCTAGGTCGGCATCAAAGAACAATTTTATTTACATGCCTTATACTGTTTACTAATGAAATATTGACGGAACTAAGAAACCTAACACACCAAAGAGAGATGGACTTTCTTATCTGGTATCTGTTATTGAATGATTAATTGGATGTTTAATGGCATGGTAGCTATAATCTATAGCCCCACGAAATACGGTGATTTTGAAGGTGTTGAGTCAGTTGTTTTGAGAAATATTGCTCGTCAAGAGGAAAGGGGCTTTGGGTGGGGCGGGGGTATCGTCGATTACTTACGGTACTTTGATTACGTAATACCAATATGTTCAAGTAGCAATGTATTGTGAACAGCGAGACTACCCAAGGGGGCCGACGATGGTTGGAGGGAGAGGGAGTTATTAAAAACAATAACAACAACAAAAAAGCTAAAAGGGGTTAGACCCAAGGTCAATTAGGGACAATATCGTTAAAATACTAAAATAACAAGAACGTTTTGAAAAGTTTCGAAACTGTTAATTAGCGGCCAGCTTATTACCAGACGACAGATTTTTAGTCTATATTAACACCTCAAGAACTGAGGGGATGTCTCCGGTATCGCATGGGCTATTGTCGTCCAGCTTTGCAGGGCTAGGCGACGTTGCAGTGTGCGATGAGGTTTGAATCCCGTAAAAAAAAACCTCCAAAAACAACACAAAAACCCAAACTTGCTCTATCAAATAATTCAAGGAAGTTCTAAGATTTATTGGTTCCTTCAGTACATACATATATTT
The DNA here is from genome assembly GCA_946902895.1 of Fragum fragum. Classification (NCBI taxonomy): domain Eukaryota; kingdom Metazoa; phylum Mollusca; class Bivalvia; order Cardiida; family Cardiidae; genus Fragum; species Fragum fragum. The sequence continues at coordinate 27,325,230 of OX336365.1, forward strand.
GCTATGACACAATTTAATCACAATTACTTCAGGCGAGAATTCTGCTTTTTTTCAAAGCCTTTATTTGATCTTTTCTCGAAGTATCTTGAAACAAGTTTCCCGCTAGGCAAAATTTATTCCTCTAAAAGAACCAAACCCTTTCATGCCAAATACAGTCGGTTATTTTCGTAACTTCAAAGAACATCTCCTTAAGAAGTCATTCCTTTGTATTCAAATGACAAGCAAACAGAATTAAAGCGTGCTTCGGCATAATTTAAACCCCTTTCATTTTGAACTCGGTGAATTTTGTGGGTGACATATGTAACACCAACTAAAAAAGATGCTTAACTCTTTCCTGTTCAATCCCTGCTTTTTACATCCCTGTGATTTTAAAATTGAGAAAACATTGTAGAAAAAGAGGAAATTGCTTGTAACAAGCAATTTCTTCCTTTTCTACAATATTTTCTACCCTACTGAATGGTTATTTTTCAAATTAAATCCATTTAAATTTTTGTCTGCAAAACCTTTGAATTTGGATAGGTCTAATGTTCTGCGAAACAGGAAAGGGTTGAAATTACTCACCCTCTGTTGTAATACGACTCACCTTTATTAACCCATTTCCACACGATAAAAATTTAGACCGGTTCGAATTCAAACGATGTTGCAGGCGACAATATCTATTTAATTATATTTTGAAATTCTTTATCTTTATCATTGTGGATAATGAAGAAACTGTTTGTAATAAGAAATGTTTTCCTAAGGTTTTTTTTCCAGAATGACGTAAAAAGCAGGATTAATTGGGGATTGTTAAGACAGCTAAACAACGAGCACTGAGATGTTTGGTCGTTTGTACAAATATAAATTGTCCTTCATCTAAGGGAAACTTACAAAAACTTACAAGAATTTAAGTAAAAATATTGGGAATAAAAAAATTGCTTGTTAAGATAATTTATTGATTTTCACAATATATACTACAAACAAACAAAGAAACAAACAAACAAAGGGTTTTAAAAATTCCACTAATTAAAAAGTGTGTTAAAAGCAATTAAAAATTTACCAATAAAAAAGTCAGCTCCAATTTCTTTAAATTTGGACCAGTCTTAAATTTAGTCGTCCGATAATGTGTTAATGTATAAAAGCAGTTGCAAAGTTGCTTACGTTTTAGATATTGCCATTTTGTTTTTATTTTTATGGATTTTAAGATTTGAAAACAAGAAAAAGACACCCCCTTTGGGGGGGGGGTCATTGAGAAGGGTAATCCCTGATAGCTGATCAAATGTACTTTGTGACCTTCGATGAAAAAGTTACAAAAGATACTTACGTAATTTATAAGAAAATATGTACGATTTGAACCAAAATATATTTTCGCCATTTTTCTACGCCATCTTGGACGCCATCTTGTTTCTAGAGAGTTGCCGAAGAATGCCAAAGTGGCATAAGTTAGATTTATAAAGTACAATGTCTCCCCTTTCTAAAATTGTGAAAACATTTTCTTTAGACGGCATTACACGCTTTGGTGATAATCAAGGTTTTATGGATATCGTTCATTTTATCTTTTCTTTTTTTTTCCTATCAAATGCTTTTTTCAAGAGATAGCTTCAAGCAATAAAAGCAAAATTGCTACATATTGCCCATCTATCGATACTAAATAGCCTTTTAAAAGAGAATAAATAGGAACGTTATTCGATTCAAGTAATGGTTCATTACCATATCGCTTAATGTCAAGTGAATATCTATCCAAGTGATTTTTGTCATTGGAATTCTCGAGTTTTCACTTCTAATTGACACTATCTGTCATCCCATCAGGACCCCTGACGTTTTGAGATATTCCCTACACCAAATCTATTGGAAACGCAATGAAAGGCAAGGAAAATCTGGGTGATATTGTGACTGCTTCCTACATATGGAAGCAAGTTGTATATATCTTCATTACTGTCGTGTCAAAATCGTGTAAACTACACCGGGATTGGGATATCTTGACACGTTATTTGATTTGCGAAAGTTGTCGACTTCAGTATTTCGTGATATGTTTTACTTAGCTCTAACAATACCAGTATTCGAATTGAAATAGGCTGGTTTTTGGAAATAATTTTCAACATCGTTAAAATAGAGGTAGAAAACGCTTGTGTCTCGATGTTTTGTCTGTCCGCATGTGTCGTTGCTACAAAAACCTGCAAATTGTTGCAAAAAGGATAGTTTCCGATATGGCTTTTTCACAATTTATTTGCGTTTTTTTACGTCATCCATTTCCAACATTTTGTAACCCCATAAAGAAAAGACCTAGTAAGCAAAACAATGTTGAAAATGAAAAAAATGCTTGTAACAAGCCGTTTCTTCGATTTCAAGCTTGTTTGCTATCTCTCAAACTCGAATTTGTCGTCTACAACTTCTTTGAACTTGGAACAGTCTTAAATTTTGCTATGGGGTAAATGTAAATGTCCGATCAAGAAGCTACAGCTAATTCAAGCTGTACGAAATAAGCTGTATTTTCCAGGTTTAGGGCGCCAATCAACGATCTGCTATTTATTTCATGTCCTAGACTACAAATTTTACTGTTCTTCTAAATCTAAGGATTTAAGAAGATTAAAATATATTCCTTCGAGATTCGAATTACGATTGCAATTAAACTTCTTAGAGGATACGTAATTGATGAAAGAAAATGGGTTCTCTATTCATAATACTAGTACAAAGCTATCTATTCAGGACAGTTAATAATTTTCCGTTCCATAAAAGTGCATTTTGTTTGTGTTAAGCCGCGCCATAGCCCCCCTACAATGACAAATGATAAGTCAAAGATTTAAATTTTAGCTCCCCCACTCGAATGATTACTGATAAGTGAAAGATTAAATTTTATAATCTCCCCCTCCAATTATAAATGATAAGTCAAAGATTGGATTTCCAAGCTCCCCCTCTCCAATGAAAAATGATTATTCAAACATTTAATTTCTAAGCCCCCTCCCCCACCTCCAATGATAAATGATAAATCAAATATTAAATTCTTAAGCCCCCCCCCCCCCCCCACTTATTATTATTCAGTGAAATATGCGACAACACACACGCAACAAAACAACAACAACAAAAAAAAATCAAACAAATCAAAAACCACCACCGACAACAAACAACAACAACAACAACAACAACAAAAAAAAAAAAAAAAAAAAAAAAAAAAAAAAAAAAGAAAGTCCGACACACCTCCCCCCAAATCAAACCCCTCCCCCTCAAAATATATAAAAAAAACGCTATTTTGAACTGCGACTTCGGTCGAAACGTAGCCACCGTCATAGCGCAGTTGGTATCGCATCCGACTCCTAATCTTGAATAAAGGGATGTCATGGGTTCGATCCCCGGCGGCGGTACATATCCTTTTCGACATTTGTCTCTCACCAATGGATGGATAATCGTAAACCTAAGTGGGATAGCAATTGGAGACTAGGATATGATGTCGTGGTAGTACTGGTGAGAAAATACCAGGAAACCAATGTAAGGTTCTCCAGCCGCCGTGATATGACTGAAATACTGTTAAAAGTGGCGTTAAACCCATTTCAATCAATCAATCGGTCGACATGTATTCGAATCGTTGTTAGTCAGCAACTAATATTATCAAAATAACGTCCTTTACAATCTACCGCCGTCATAGCGCAGTCGGGATTGCATAAGACTCCCAATCTTCAATCATGGGATGTCATGGGTTCGATCCCGAGCGGCGGCACATATCCCTTCTGACATTTGTCTCTCACCAATGGGTGGATAATCGTAAGCCTAAGATGGATATCAGCTGGAGGTTTGGAAAGGATATAATGGTAGTACTGGTGTGAGAAATTCCAGGAATCCATTGGTAGGAGTTCCAGCTGCCGCGATATGACTGAAATACTGTTAAAAGCGGCTTTAAACCCCAATTAATCAATCAATCGTTTACATGCCTTGAAATAAGAGTGTCTTAAATTTTAATCGCAAAAATCGAAGTATTAGCTTTATACTTTTGGTATAAAGGAAATGTTCAAAGTTCCTTATTCTTGAAAGAACAAAGACAGAAACTTATATCGCTGTAGAATTAATACCGTACACTCACTATATAGACCGAAATATTGCGCTAAAAAGTCACGAAATAAGATTTTTTTTAATCAAACAGACAATTATTCAGTTTCGTTTAAATATGTGTATAGATATTTGTTGTAAGAATAGGAAGATACCATACAATGGTCCTATAATATGCTTTGTGGATAGAAGACATTCACGGTTAATGTATATTAAAAAACTTAATCTGAGGGTCGTTAGAATTTTCGGTATCCCAACAGGAAATTGTTGTTTTTGGATATACCAAAAATAAATATATTTTGACAGCTTTTTGGAAACCATACGTTTTATCACTTACTGAAATTAGGTCAAATTAAATAGAACTATGAACCTCGACATTTATGGTTTTCTCCCCGACTTAAGCACAGTAAGTACTACTTATTCAAGCTTTAGTTACTACGTTAGGCCCGCTGGTCGCCAACTGACTATTTGACATTTTTCTTACAGTTGTGTACCATAAATTTTGCGAAAATTAGCACCGAACATATTTTTATTTACAAAATCCCTTGAAAAACTAAAACGAACAATACCTTAGATATTTGCGGATACATAGGATCTGTTTTTCACGTAATTTTCTTTGAGAATAGCCGATCTTAATCGAGTATGAAATAGATACGTTAGTTAGCGTTTTACGTTCTCTTCGCGTTTCATATTCTCCGAAGATTGACCTGTATCACCTATCCAGATTGGAATAAATATTACTACGTCGTACGCACAACTCCATGTTATATCGCCAAAAAGTAGCAAGTGAACAATTGCAATAAAACTACGTTTGTGGCAAACTTAAATGTCGCCTAAAATTAATTAGAAAAATAATTATTTTAAATTGCAAAAATATTAATGCCTCACCTGTGCTCCTAGAAGAGGCATCAAGAATTTAAAGCGAGTATTTCATGGGCGCTGACATTTTGAAAGTAGTTCGACGGAATCGGCCGAGTTGTCACAAATGACACTACCAGAATGCTCAAATTAGATAGGTCAGTATTTGAAATATGCCACCTATCGGAAGATAACGTAACGAGTCATTGCGTGGTAACTAACCTTTTTTAGTCTAATCAAGGTTTAATTACAGCTTTTTGTAGAAAATAAAAGGAAACGAAAATCGAATGCAAGATCCCACTGTGAGAACCAAGTCCCCAAAAATGACACTCCAAATATTTTGAATATGAACGGCACCCAAATTATTTCGTAATTACGAAATATTTTTTCGTAATTACGAAATAATTTGGACAATATTTGCATATTCAAATAAATTCTTATATGTCATTTAAAGGGTTCCGTAAGATTCGTTGTTAACAAGAACATAACATAAATCCTTGGAAAAAATCGATACCGCTCAATGTTATGAAGTCATTTCAAATGATCCTTCATATGTGTAATGTAAGGATATTCTTGATGACTCTTCGCTATAGAAATATGGGTAACAGAATGGAACCGCCGATAATCTGTTAATCAAAGCCGATTTCGACTGTCTTTCAAAGAATACAATATAAGTCCAGTACCTAGAAATATCGAGGAGGTGGATCTTTCTCCGTCTGGACTCTCTCACCAACGAGCTAGTTTAAGACGTTTACGTCCCGCAAGGGGTACTGTGTCATTTCCAATATATAGGCAAAACTGTATAATACATTCTTATTGGCAAAGTGAATGTGTGAAGTTTATCGGAAACCGCATTACTACAATTATCATCAAAGTCTCTTAGTCGAATATTACCTCCGGGATGTTAATTAATATTTTATGATCGATGCAATGTTCTGGACAGTCTTAACATTATATTCTGGAGGTATTATTTTTATTCTTCGCGAACTTTTTGAAGACTGCAAGTCTACATTTAGACGTTAGACGTAAAAGTCTGGCAAAGAACTGAAACAAATGTAAAGTACACAGCTCTTTCAACGATAAATTTCAGTTGAAATCAATTAAGCGATAAACACTGTTGGGTCGGGCCGCCTTACATATATAAAGGTGCTTTATGTAAGATTTCATGAAAATAGGAAAACAATAATGTCGCTTTCTTAAGCAGTGCATGTTTGCCCTATTCAGAAGAAAAACATGCAAATTCTATCTCGAGAACTATAACCACTAAGATGGCGGTCAATGTTGAAGTTCAAACTTAACTTCTAGCCTTAATGAATGATTTTATTGGTCGACTGATTTTTTAATTGAAAGCCGCGATTAATCAATGAATTTTTTTTCTGTTTATCATTTGATTATTTTTTGTAAGACATCGATAAGTAAAGCAGTGGCGTTTTTAACCCATTACAAACCGATACAATTTTAGACTGGTTCAGAAAGCAATTGCGGACGACATTCCAAGGTACCATGATATTCCAAAATAAAGCCAAATAAGGTAGAAACACTGGGAAAATGAGATATCACTTGTACAAACAATTTTTCCTTTCTCAACAGTATTTTGTATGATTATTTAGGCGTAAAATCGTGTAATTGTATAATAATGGATTAAAAAATTCAAAGTAAAGTACGGTTAGTACTGTTAGTATCACTGATATTCGAATGAAGCAAGGTCAAACTCATAATGACAAGCTACAGATAGAGAGCTTAACTCGTTTTTTAGATTTAGATATTTTACCGATTCTGTCATAAACCCTATGTTGTAGGTACTCATTTGAATCGTCTCGACGAGACGATTCAAATGAGTACCCACAATATAGGGTTTTGTTGGGAAATAAGGATTTTAGAATGCTGTTACCTCCTATTATCTAGACATCTTGTTCAATGTCGTCGTAGTTTTGTTAGGATTCAACAGTTTTAAACTTTCTCATGCTGACCTCGGAATATTTCTGCATTAAGCAGGATGTATAGACTAACATCAGCTTGCTCAGTCTAATAAAATTTACACCGACTGTTAAGCGTTTTAAGCCAGAGGTGTTGAATGAAATTAACTCTTTCCTATTTTCCAAAATTTTAGACCTGTCCAAATTCAAAGGTTTTGCAGACCAAAATTTAAAGTGGATCTAATTTGAAAAATAACCACTCAATAGCGTAGAACATTATTTGGAAAAGAAGAAATTGCTTGTTACAAGCAATTTCTTTACATTTTTTTCTCAATTTTAAAATCAAAGGGTCGTAGAACCAGTGATTGAACAGGAAAGAGTTAATTAACAAAATATATTTATTTACTACTATAAGCGCATTTGGGTGTCATACCTTTGATTTCGATGCAATACTGAAAAAATATCTTATTCAGCGTAACAAGGGTTTAATGTTTTATTCAAATAACTGAGAACAAAATCCTCAAAAATCAGACGATGACTCGAAAATAACCGTCTATTAAAATATCGTATGACTTCACCATCACTGAAATGATATACCATTTTCTGATTTACGTAAGGTTTCCAGCGGAAAAACAATTGATCGCTTTAACTAAATTTTAGACATTTTTAATCTATTTGTACACGTATGCAAATAACATCTGTCAATGAATAGAGATATATTATAATTTAGATCATTCCACTGTTGTTTGTATCTCGGAAGTGGTTAGGGCATAAGGCTTGTGAGCTTTCGGGTTTGAATCCTTTCAAAGCCACTGGTCACGTTAATATAGCGATGGGGAGCTCCAGTATATGGGTCCATGTAACACAGTCGACCTTTCGGGCCGAGCAGCTGCGTTAAGCGACCACTTCATTTAAGCGGCCACAATTGAATTCCCAGTTTAAAATCAAAAGCTGTCATAAAGAAGTGGTCACATTTGCTAAATCATATCATACCGACATCCAATGTTGTTGAACTCATTAGAATCGTTTCAGTGAGACGATTCTAATGAGTACCAAAACAGAGGATTAAACGACAGTTTTGTAATAATTCATGTATACAATCGAATTATATCCTTCATATATTTCCCAAAGAATGTGTTTAAAGCGACAACTCTCTTAACCCTTGTCATGCTGAACCCGCAATATTCCGGTTTTGACAGGAGATGTATACCAAGATCAGCCTGCACACCTCCTGCTTTTAATTTTTCTGCCAGAGCTGTTAAATGAAAAAGATTTCCAAAAGAAATATTGATTTTTTTCAACAAGTTCTATCAATGCTTTCAGCCCTTTGATTTTACAGCAATTCAGCAAGGAAATTTATACATCATGACAAGGGTTAAGCGATCACTTTTTGGTCATCCCATGAATGGTGGCTTGATACAAGATTTACCTTTAAATTTTAAAAACGATAAAGAAAGTAACTATACATGAGAAAGAATGCTATTCCAATCAAAATACACAAATCAGCGACTGCGATTAAGCCAGGTTTCAATCCTTAGGAGAAAATTATACCGGCGGAGTTTTCCTATAAGCACGGGGAAGGGTTGGCATCTCTCTAAAATAGCCATAAGGGTCGAAAGGAAACGGTGCCAAACAAAACAGAAAATTCCGTGACAAGAGATACAATAGTTTAAACCACATGCAAAGGCATTTGAATTTCAATTCAGTATTCTTTGATTCTTTTCATCTCACCCGCGTCATCGATTTTGAGCATGTGTACAATTTCAAAAGGACTTCCGACAACTATTTTCCTTCTAGAGATCTTGCCACACTTTAAATGGACACAATAATTCCAATATAAACAAGATGTGTTTGTGAAACACAATGCCCCTGCAACAGGACTGAAGTTTGACCTCGGTATGTGACCTTGACCTTATCTCATGACCTTGACCTTGAAATGAGGAGATGCGTATTATGGAGATGTATCATCATGCCAAATATGAGTATTGTATATTGAATAGGCTGTTCGTAATTGGCATTGTTAAGTTTTTGCTTCAGTTTTGCAGACAGACGGACAACGGTTAAAACAATATGCCCCGATCTTTAAAAACTCATCGAAATCTTCCTCATATTTGTTTTAAACCCGGAAGTATGCACCCTCGACCTGAATTTTTTCTAATAAAGCCATGTTATAGCTAGGCTTTGTGAAAGACCTGAAACCTTTCACTTTGCATTGCTGTGATACCTTTTCTTTATATTGATAGATCGTGGTCCCATTTAATAAAGAACCCTACACTTTCAAAATCTAAGTCAAAAGACATTTTCGTTCACCTTTTATACTAGGATTGTGCGATTCAAATAATGACCAAATTAAGCCTTAACCTGCTAAGGATATGCCTGGTAAAGAAAGCAGCAATGTTTTGGATCAGTTTTCACATTTAACTAAATTACTAATTTTAACCTATGATTATTGTTTTTAGATTTATCTACAGGCCAGGCTTTAAGATCATGAATCAATGCCAACCCTTTCGCTGTTCTTGGTTGGTTTTCATACATATAGAGTTATCTCTGTCATTGTGGTAGTGTCTGTGTGGGCACGCGTGAGATTGGTGTGTTTATGTATCCATTTCTTGTCCAAAGGATGTCTTCTTCATTAATTAATGGATTTCATAGTTGTTCCCCCTGATGAATACTTGAAGAGTCAGGCGTTAAGTCCTCTTGGATACTCCCAAGTTTCATGTCATAATTAAAGGTAACGTGACAAGCACTTAAGCGGTAGTTTCAACTCCTTTTGATAACATCCGCATTTCGTAGATTTGTAATAAATCCCGCATTGTGGAGACCTCACTAAGTAGTGAAGATACTCAAAAAGGCACGTATTAGATACTTCTGCGGGGCTTTATGTACTGTTGCCTATCGGTCAGTGTGGTGCACCGGTTAACCCGTTAGAAGACCGCAAAATTTAAGATTGGTCTAAATTGAAAGGAGTTGCAGACGTCAATTTAAAACTTTTGGGTTTTGTCAACTTTATGGGTAGAAAACAATTTGTTGCAAGCAATTTCTTCAATTTCCACTTTATTTTCCCAATTGTTTCTCTTGAGGGGCGTCAAAAGCGTCATTGAGTGGGATTGGGTTAAAATCGTGAAGGCATAGAATAACGCCCCATACGTGTATGACACAGGTTCACCAGTTACAATTATATGTGCTCGCTCAACAATTGAGCGTGCTCGGGTAACTAAACGGGTGCACGATCTATTTTTAGGCGTGCACACTTAAAAAGTTAACTCCTTTACAAGTATTTGTGCACGCTCACTTTTTAGCGCGCGCGCCTGAATTGTGAAATATTCCTGTATAATGTTCAAGTGCATGCGATTCTTAAACCCGCGACTTAAAGTGGAATTAGACGCATTTACTGCGTCGTAGAAATGAGATTTAGCAACTGCCGACACTATCAAACTTACTGAAACCCATAAGTATTAAATCTCATGGGTTAGACGACAGGCCTATTTTACTTAATGTGAAATTAAGCACTGATTCCTGTGCGATATTTCCTGATTTCGCGTCTACCTTATCTCTATTGAATCAACTGAATAATGTGGTCTAGACATAAAAAATGCAGTTTGAAATCTTCGTGTCGATTCTCATCCTCTGTACATTTGAATCATTTTTATCCAGTAGTTACCGCACTAAAGTCTAAGTTAAAACTGAAAAGTGAAAGTGACATACCTTTGGGGCTTAAAGCAGGAACTCAACGCTTACCCAGATTACGCCAAAGATGGCGTATCAAATAAAAGTGAAGTCCAAATGATAGACTCCGTGGTCTAATGGTAAGGCGCAGGACTCGGGTTCGAATCCCTCCCATGCCATAGGACATTTTCTGGAACCAGTCCACGCTGCTTTTCTCCAACCAGGTTTATACATTGGTCCACGTGAGGGTTATAGGGCAATGTGCTGTTGCTGCACTCTCACCATCTGTTAATAGTCGACTTTGAATTTGATAATTGTAGGTTAAGTTGTAAATTCGTTGAGCAAACTTCGGTTTGGAAACGGACTATAAATTAAACTTAATTAATATAGCAATTAATAATTTAATACATAAGAAATCACTTTAATGTACTTCAGTCGGTCACAAGCGCTGTCTTATCCATACATCACATCTATCGAAAAACAGGGAAGTACAACGAAAGCCCTAGACCCTACCTGTCTACATCTAGCACATCTGGTTTCAATAGAAAGCACTTTATACATTACGGGCCCCTAACACTATAAATATTATTGACAGTAGTGTTGATTCTATATATTGACCAATCTTCATCATCGCCTCACATATTGTCAATAAAATTGTCAATAAACAGGATTATATCGGCGATTATTGTCGATAATATTTATAGCGTATTGGCCCTTTACAGTCGTTTCCAATATTTTTATTTCTATCAAAGCAATGTTTATTCATTGTTGGAAAATGACACAATCGGGAGTTCATGAGTAAGAGGGGAAAGTTGAGCAGTTGAAATCAGTGCATATATTACTATCAGTTAACCCACTTCCAGACAGTCCCTTTTTTATGCCCCTGAAGAAAAAACTCTTGAGGAATACTCTTGAGGAAAACAAGGTTGAAAATGAAGAAATTGCTTGTCACAAGCAATTTCTTCATTTTCAATCTTGTTTTCTTCCAAAAAGGAATGAGTTACTTTAAATTCCATCACCTTGAAATTATCGTCTGCAAACTTCTTTTGATATTTGGACCAGTCCAAAATTTTCTCGTATGGGAATAGGTTAACCGGTCCTCAGTAACATGGTATTAATGAAAGACATTGGTTGTTTCTGTTGAACTTAACAATTAGTAAATAAATACCAAATGTTACAAGTTTGCGTGTACTACAAATTTGATAAGGTATATCCAGTTATAACCTGGTACAAATGGTGAACCCAAGAATCAATTAACAAATAAAATCGTTCGTTTAGACCGGAAGTAAAAATTTGTTCTAATGCATTTATTTCAAACATTTTCGTTTCTTTGCGACTTACACATTATAGTAAGAACTTATTTAACCCATTACCAGACGACAAAATTTAAGACAAGCCTAAATTTAAAGAAAATTCAGACGACAATTTTAAGTTGATTAAATCTTTCAAATACTTGTCTTTTGGGAGAGAAAATACTGTGGATAATGAAGAAATTGCTTGTTACAAGCAATTTTTTCATTATCCACAATATTTTCCAACGCTTTCATATTGAGGGGCGTTTAAAATCGTCATTGTGTGGGAATTGATTAAGATGTTTTTACTACGTTTCTTCTGTCATGGTAAGAAATATTTCGAGTGATATCTAAGTCAACCTCTCTTGTCTGAGGTCTTTTGACGAGGACAGCCATCAGTCGTTCGGCGAAAAACTTAGCTACATGTATATCATTTATCCCAACACTTCTGTAAACATGACGTTTTTTGGCCACGTCCACTGAACAACGTCAGGAAACTCGACTTTTAAAGAGCGTTATTTTGCAAATTTATGGCCTCGAAAAAGCTGTAGTTTCGACTTTTAATCCGCCAAACCAACAAAAAGGTTTCTCATAAATCCCGACCAATGTTGGAGTCCAAAGTTCACTTCCGGTTCTAAATGTATGGTTTTATTTGTCTACCGTTTTTTTATTCGACAGTTAATGACTTCGTTGGTCTTTTACAAGCGGTAGTTACAAAGTTATTTCATCAATCCAAGATTTAAGCCATCAAGATTTACTCCCGTAACAGGCTTGCTTTTAAAAGACGTCACATCTTCAAAGAACCAAACGGCACTAACTCATAAAACACAGTCCTGCAACCCCACTTTCGTCCCGTCATCTAAATAGTTTCAATATTTCGATTTCCGTTTAATAAGTAAGCAACTGTCAGATAACCCCAATCTCTCAGACGTCAACAAAACATCAAAAAGGCGTTTTCTATCAGCCTTCACACAGACCCGTTCTTGTCCCGCTAGGCGTTCGTTGTTTTCGCGCCATTAAAAGTGGTTTTTAATTTATTTTATCTTTTATCTCGGCGATGGTTTTGGCAGAATAATAATCAAGAGACATTTCTCCCCTTGTATTTCGTTGCATTTATTTTCTCTCTCTTTAAAATAGAATGATTTCGATTTATTTGTTGCAGCAATTTAGATATAGTCTTTTCTGGGCTATATAACACCGGAACTGTACTGAACTTGTTCTTAGGCAATGAAAAATGGAATAATTCTAAAAGGGATATAATTTCGCTCGAGAAATAAGAGTAATATATGTTTATGTTTTCATGGCGGTGTGAAACTAAAAATTTAAATATACTTATAAAAACCTAAATATACTGTATGAAATCTTAAATACACTGTATGAAAACCTAAATACACTGTATGAAAACCTAAATACACTGTATGAAAACCTAAATACATTGTATGAAAACCTAAATACATTGTATGAAACGCTAAATACATTGTATTAAAACCTAAATTCACTGTATGAAAACCTAAATTCACTGTATGAAAACCTAAATTCACTGTATGAAAACCTAAATATATTGAAGTCACGAAGCGGATTCTTAGAGTTCGATTAGGCTTATAGTTAAATAGTCCTATGAAAGCAAAACTTTATTACCAAAAAGGCATGTGCAATAAAAAGATATCAAATAACCCAGCTGTATCAGTTACAAGTATTTTTATTGAACTAATTTTAGCGCAATAAAACAGAAACAGATAGTTATTATTTTATTCGCGGAAGTAGAAATATTTTCAGCGAAGAATGCAGTAACTTTGATAGACAACACACAAAAAATGAATTATTTATTCAGTTGTCTTTGAACAATTTGCGGATCGTTTGGCACGCTCTCTGAGCTCCGACAGTAAGGTCGACATAGATATTTTAGTTATTTTCCCCAAAATTAGTAAGTAGCTTGTAACTAAAGGTGACAGTGGTAGGTTGGCAACCTAAACGTCGTAACCACAGCTTGATTAGTTACGACATTCAAGTCGCCTTAACCAACAAAATTGCTTCACATAAATGTTGACCGACGAAGGAGTCTATAGTCCACTACTGGTTTTAATGAATCATTGGGTTGGCCGATTGATTCTTTGCTTGAAAGACGCGATCCGACGTGAAATCTTTAACCATTTACCAGATGGAAACATTTTAGACAGGTCCAAATTGAAAGGAGTTGCAAACGACGATTTTAAGTTAACGATTTTTTTCACATTTCTGGATAGAAAACATTGTGTTAAATGAAGAAATTGCTTGTTAAAAGCAATTTCTTCATTTTACACAATGTTTCCCAATTGTTTTTCTTGAGAGGCATCCAAAAGCGTCACTATGTGGGAATGGGTTAACCATGGTCTGCACTGACGATATTCACTTGAAACACGGACTTAATTGTCATGGTCAAATTGAAAAGCCATATTTTATCAGATTAGTTTTATTCTCAACTTGGCTAGTCGATAGTGACGCTTAATACGTGTCTATTCACGCGATTAGCGTCACCATTGGCTAGCAAAGATAGATTTCTTCTACATCGTAACATTCATTTATGTAAGAAATTTCCACATTCCGTTTTCATTTAGAAAATTACATATTCCGTTTCATACAGAGCTACCTTTGTACGCGTGTCAATGTGTTTGTGTTAGTGTGGGTGGGTGGGGGTGAGTGTGTGTCCAATTATTGTCCGAAGCACATCTTCTACATTAATGATGGAGTTTAAGATAACTTGACACAGTTGTTTACCCTTGCAGAGTACTTGTGTAATGCGTGAAGACATGATGGATTCCCCCAAGTTCAAGGTCAGGACGGAAGGTCATGTGAAAATCTCTTAGACTGGGGTATCCGTGTCTGTGACAATTTTCTAGTTTTTTTTTTAAATTAGATTTTCATGAACAAAAAATTCACAGAACAGTCGGGCGTCTGTACCGACCTAATATTCCCTTGTCTCATGATTTCACTGGGAAATGTCCCAAGGCCGCTAGCTGCTTTTGTAGTATAAAACAACAGCGAAGGGCTTGAGAAATAACAACAACAACAACAAACTTCTAGCTATTGTGTCTTTTCAGAGAATTTCTTTCCCAGGTCCTACACTGAAGCTATTCAGAAAGAAATCGAAGATTGTGAAACACTTTCCAACTGTTGCGTGAATTTTTGGTCTCAAGGGACACACTCCTGATTTCGAATAACGCTTCATAAAACTGAACGAATATCTTACTGCCTATAAAACATGTCATCAGTAAATAAATAGACCAATCCCTAGCCCCGCCCACTGACCCCTTTGGCCCCGCCCATTGACTCCGCTTCGTTTTTTAACGGCGATATTTTGCAAATTTTATGGCTAGTAGTATGTTATAAATAAGAAGAATGGTTGGTTGGATTATACGCTGTATTATCGACGTTAAAGTCGCCAAACCATCAAAAATGTTTCACCAATGGGACCAATGTTGGAGTTTAAAGTTAGCTTCCAGTCTAAATGAATGATTTCATTGGTCGACTGATTATTTGATCGACAGTCGCGATTAGTCAATTCCACGTGTGATCTATAAATCTTGAAAAAGTTATTTTTAAATCTTGTGATCAATTAAGAGATGATGAGAGTATTTTTTGTTTTCATGCAGGTATGAACCGAAAAAACTAATCACACTGTATGAATACGCGAAGCGGATTCATACATTGTTTGATTAGGTTTTTCGGTTCATACCTCCATGAAAAAAAAAAAAAATTCTCTTCATTTCTTATAATTTAATGGTATAGAGCGAAAAAAGCAAAAACCCTACATCTTTTGAAACCTTTATCCATGGGACTATTTTGTGCGGAAGCATACAAAATCACTGCGTGCTCAAAATTTTGTTCATTGAGGTATGAATTCAATTTTTCGACCAATCAGAACGCTCGTTTTTGATAGATGAAACTAACAAATAAATTATTATTTGTTGGAACAGGACACTTTTTGTCTACTAACGTTACATCAATGTGATCAGAATCAAAATGCTGCTTTAACCCTTTCTTATTCAATCCATAATTTTACGTCCTTGTGATTTTATAATTGAGAAAACCTTGTAGAAAAACATGAAAGGTAACAAGCATTTTCTTCTTTTTCCACATGATGACTTAATTGGAGACTGTGGTCCAGTGTTTGTGTGAGGAACTCGGGATCCGAGGGACCCGGTCTCAAAATCCCGCCCGGGCCGAAGGAATTCATCTGGGCTAAAAACTAGCTGAACGTGGCTGCTCTGTTCATAGGCGTATAAATGGGTACTTGTGGTGGTTAAAAACCATGCTTGCCCGCTTAGCTCTGTTGATAGTGCGCTCAACTTAAACCTCTAGATTAGGAATTATGGGTTCGATCCCTTGGCAGACCGAACTTGCAGACTAATTGTCTTTCGGATGTTACGTTAAACCAATGCCCCATGTTTTGTTCTATTCATTGTGCACGTTAAAAAATCAGCTGGAGCTCTCAGCGGTTTCGTCGTGTATCCTTACACTATACCTCGTAATAACTAACCGTCATTTGGAGGGGTCTCTCATATTGGCATGTGCTACGGTAGCGTCGATAAATAAACGACTATGCTTGAAATAATCTCTTCGTCCTTTAAAAGATACGCCAAGCGAAAAAGTCCCGGTCGAAACTTTCCGCTATTGAAGAGATCACGAATCTGCATTGACCTCTCTACCTTACTATACATTTATTGTCAAACTAAGACCTCTGGTTGGCAGAGGCTGGATCTAATCTATTTATCAAAAATATTTCGCGATGTTCCCATTTTCTTCTTTTTCGTGCATCGGGTAACAAATGATCTGATTTGTGCCATTGCGTAACATTTTCAACTATTTCACCTCTGTGTGAAGTGCAGACACTGAGTAGCATTGACAGCTTCTAAGGAGCATTTAGAGCATTCGCTAATCGCTTAAAAAAGGCCTTGAGTCAGTAGCTATCTTTAAAGAGCATAGTAAAGACTCAGGTCAGACTGTGCGGATGCACAGTCTGATCTGAGTCTTTACTTTGCGTACATGAGTAATTGTAGGAATTTTCACATACATGCTTATTGTGATGGTGTAATTCTAAAACCTCGTAACTACAGCTGAAATTAATCCGTAGTTACGAGAATTTAGAATTACAACGACTATTTGTACATCGGCGCCAATTTTATGTAGCGTCGTCATACTCTTTCAAATCAACATAATATTTTTTTTATCCATATGGGGGATAATCTTGGCAAATACTAGAAGAACCGATAACTTTATTGACTCTTTACTGTTTTCAAAATTTTAGACCTGTCGAATGCAAGAATTTTTAGACGACTTTTCAAAGTTTAAATTATTTGAAGAAAAAAAAATCATTCAGTGGGGTAGAAAATATTGTGGAAAAAAGAAGAAATTGCGTGTAAGAACAAATCCTTTTGGCACAATGTTTTCTCAAGTATAATACACATGGACGTAAAAAACAGGAAAGGGAATAAACCCCTTTTTCCTATCATAGATATTTATCTATTCTGTTTGTAAATCATATGTTCGCTTACTAACTAACAAATAGCTTAATTCAAGCTAGTCCAAAATAGAAGAAATAAACGGGACTTGACTCAATACAATACATATTACGAATGTGTTTTGTCCGATTGACCCCGGAATTTAGAAATCGTCTCGGGCTGAGGCTTACAATAGATCGGATTAGACTTAATTCTCAGCATTGTCAAGATATAGGTGCCCAAGGGAATGTCTTTTCAATAAATTATTTGGTCATAAGCGTCGCATCTTTCTGTGGACAGCGATATATTTTTTCCTGGATATATAAGAAAGTTCTGAGGTTTCCTTTCTCAAATTTTCTACAACTCCAATGTCTGTCTATCTGACGGATCGATGACCACGCCCACTGAGCTCCGAATGAAATTTTCACTTCGATATAGCAAGGCGTTATTTTTCAAATTTTATGGCAACATGTAACAAAAAAGTAACATAGTTGGTTTGCTACCTAAGGGTCGTAACTGCAGCCGAAATAAGCTGTAGTTACGGCGTTTAACAAAAATGCTTCACATAATGTCGGTCAATATTAGAGTTCAAAGGTCACATTCGGCCTAAATCAAAGATTGATTGCTCGTTTTTATTCTTGATTGACAGACGCCCTCCTTTAAACGAAAACATCCAATTGACTCCAACAGGATGTCCCGGTTCGATTTTTAACGACGTTATTTTGCAAAATTTTAGACCAGTAGCATGTAACAAAAAAGTAAAGGGGTAGTTGGTTGGTGACATAAACGTTGTAACTACAGCTCGAATGAGCTGTAATAACGACGTTTAAGTCGCATAAACAACAAAAGAGTTAACTAAAATGGCGGCCAATGTTAGAGTCGAAAGCTCAGGTCCTGGCAGAATAAAAGATTTGTTTTTTCGGCTGCTTCCATGATTGACACCCGCGGCATCTTGAGTAGTCTTATTGTGCTAAAAACTGTATAAAATTCAACTGTTTCACATGTTTCGGAGATTACGTTAAAACGCCATTCAGTCCTACAGCTATGCTTTCTACTCCGTCTTATATATTGAATGTGGTAGAAAAAATGTCAGGAAAAATACAATATTGTTATACACACTGTAAAATATGAAATTGACCAAGCGCTGGCCTCGCCCGCTTATTTCTTTGGCCTCGCCCATTGACTCCGATAGGAAGTCCCGCTCCGATTTTCAACGGCGTTATTTTGCAAAATTTATAGCCAGTAGCATGTTATAAATAAGTAGAATGGTTGATTGGCGACGTTAACGTCAAAACATTGAATTAACTGTAGTTACGACGTTGAAGTCGCCAAACCAACAAAAATGATTCACCAAAATGGCGGCCAGTGTTGGAATTCAATCTGAACTTCCCGTCTAAAAGAATGATTTCATTGGTCGACTAATTATTTGATTGACAACTGCGATTGGTCAAATAAGTATCACTATCTCATATAACTCTATCATACATGTATGATATGTTTTCACACGGTAAATAGCCGATTTTTTCTCACGAAACGGCTATTCCCTAGGGCCTGACGGATTGTAAAGCTCACTTGGTATTTAGAACACGGATTCTCTTCTTTCAGTATTAAATTATAGACCAGAAACTTGGGTGATAGGGTAATCCCAAATTAAATTCATTGGCATCCGTATTGTTGATGGAAACAGAAAGCTTTTTGTTGGATTAGCCTTTCTTTTCACGGCCGGATATCTTTTTTCTTCCGATGGTCACGAGAAAATTGACGAAAAAATGAGCTGGTCGAGTCATCTTCTGCTTTCTTTTTGGCGTAAGTACTTGTCACTTAAGTGAAGCCATCATGCAGCCCCACGAAATACTTTGAAAAAAAAGTCGCCTCATATTTTTAAAAAGAAACAATGGCAGAGATTTGTGTTTTACACTATGAAAAAGAAACGTCTGTAGAAACGAACTGAAATTTGTATAAATAGGTTTACTATTCATAATTGGTTTCTTAAGAACTTAATGTCAACGATTCATCCCATTCCCACACAACAAAAGTTTGGACTGGTCCAAATTCAAAGAGGCTGCAGATGACTATTTCAAAGCAATGTAATTTTAAATGTTTTCGTCTTTTTGGGTAGAAGAAAAATGTAGATAATGAAGAAATTGCTCGATACAAGCAATTTCTTCATTATCCACAATTTTTTCCGTAGCTGTTTTCTTGAGAAACGTAAAAAGAATGGATTGTGTGGAAAAAAAGGGGCTTCTTGCGGGTTGATAGGAAGTATCTTTAGATACCTAACTATTTGGAAAAAGGAACATTGGGCAATAAATTTTAACATTCTCATATTTCAGCGAGTATTAAATTGACGGATGGCCGCTATCAGTCAAAAAGTCGATTGACCAATCAAATCATAAGATTAGACCCGACGTGAACTTTGAACTCTGACAGTTATGTTAACCCTTATGTATAATCACTGGTTTTTACGTCCATGCAATTTTATACTTAAGAAAATATTGTGATAAAAGAAGAAATTGCTTGCTACAAGCAATTTCTTCTTTTACCAAAATATTTTCTACCACATAGAATGGTTTTGTTTCAAATTACACTCATTTTTCATTGTTGCTGCAACATGTTTGAAATTGGACAGGTCTAAAATTTTGAAAATCAGGAAAGGGTGAAACATCTTTGTATGTTTGGCTACTTAAACGTCATAACTGTACAATATTGAAGCTGAAATTACGACATTTAAGTCGCCAACCAACCATTTTCGTTTTCTCTCTTTTTTAAATCCATGTCAAACTTCCGGTCGGATATAAGTGTATGCGCCAGCGATCCGTCGATTTTCAATTTCTACAAATACTTTGACCAAAAGTCAATACATGGAAATAGTGTCATAATTTGGTCGAGGTATTTATAATCACGAGAAGGAGTTATCACAAGCTCTCACCTTAGATATCGTAGTCTTTTATTGACAAAAATGTTGTAATCTTTAGTTGTTTAAATAAATTTAGTTTCGTGTATTCTGATTCAAGCGTTTTGATTGGCTGGAACTTTCTTTTCAAGCTTCCATGGACACGGATCTATTTTGTACGCTAGCGCACAAAGTAGATCCACAAATTATTACTAAAACAGTAAAATATTTCCTTATTTGCTTGATGGAATTAACCCATTACCAGACGGCTAAATTTTAGACTGGCCCAAACGGAAAGAAGTTGCAGACGACAATTTTAAGTTTATGAAAGTTTGGATTTTTTCAACTTTCTGGGTAAAAAACATTGTGGAAAATGAAGAAATTGCTTGTAACAAGCGATTTCTTCTTTTTCCACAATGTTTTCCTCAGCTTTTTTCCTTGAGGGCGTCTTAAAGCGTCAATGGGTGGAAATGGGTAAAATCATAAAAAATGAAAATATTTTTTATTTCGTTGTTAAATGAACCCACACACTTAATCATACTTAACCCATTCCCACTTGACAAAATTTTAGACTGGTCCAAATTGAAAGAAGATGCAGACGACAATTTCAAGTTGATAGAATTTTAAATTTTTTCACCTTTTTAGATAGAAAACAATGTGGATAATGAAAGCAATTTCTTCATTTTCCACAATGTTTTCCAAAGCTTTTTTCTTGAAGGGCGTAAAAAGGAGGGATTGAGTTGGAATGGGTTAATGAAAACAAAACAATATTCTCCTCATATCTTAATACTAGTGAACTAGAATAGAAAAAAAAATACCTGCTCGAAAATGGACTCCTGAATACCTAGCGAATTTATCGCCTATCTGGGAGTTAGTGGTGTCGGTTGTGATGTGTTGTAATATCACCTATGTGATATCAAAAGTATCAAACGAGTTTATTTTACTCCCGGGTAGGTCACATTACAAATAACAATAACTTTGATCTTTGGGAAACTTCCAAATCCGAATAACTGAAGGGGTTGCGAATAAATACATGTCGTCAGTACGCCAGCATACTGTCGCAACTACAGCTTTATCAAACTGTAGTTACGACATTTGCTCATACACCGACGATGCATGAAGTAGTGGAATGCTTTGAACAATTTTAAGAACCGTGTGAATAGAAGAAGTTAAGACGATCGAGCGATGGGAATGAATATTTGAAAATCATGTGAATGGAAGAAGGAACGATGAGAGAGCGATTTTGAGCGAACAATTGATTAATCATATCAATGGAAGAAAGAACGACGAGCGAGCAATTGGGAGTGAAAAGTTGAATAATCATGTGAATGAAAGAAGGAACGACGATTAAGCGATAGGGAATGAAAATCATGTGAATGGAAGAGGAACGAGTAATTGAAATGAAAATTAGAAGAATCATGTGAATGGAAGGAGGAACGACGAACGAGCAATTGGGAAAATGAAAATTATAGAACCGTGTGAATCGAAAAAGGAACGACGAGCAGGTAATTGGGGATGAAAATTTGAAGAATCGTGTGAATGGAAGAATAAACGACGAGCGAGCGATTGGGAATGATAATTTGAAGAACCACGTGAATGGAAGAAGGAACTACGGGCGAGCAATTGGCAATATAAATTATAAGAATCGTGTGAATGGAAGGAGGAACGACGTGCGAGCAATTCGAAAAATGAAACTTTTAAGAACCGCCTGAATTGAAGAAGGAACGACGAGCGATTGGGAATGACAATTGATTGGTTGAGATCAAATTATATTGTGTTATTAAGTGTGTACCTTGCTATTTAGTTTGACATAAAGCTAAGATAAGAACGTCTCGACGAATACCGTCACCATTTCTTTTCAGATACATTTCATTTAACAAGGGTTGATATGGAAGATTCAAATTTCAGAATCATATTATCTCAAACAGTATTATTTGAAAGATATTAAACTATTAAAGCTTAGCTATTTGACGCTTCGTAAAAGATATTTCATCAAAATGTATCGAAAAATAAAAAAAAAAAAAAAATATATATATATAAAAAAGTTTGGGCCGAACAATTAATTGGAAAGGTATATGAAATTAAATTTCATACATGCTGAATAAACCCTTTTCAGAATTGTATAAAAATCAAAGGGCTGAAAGCACTGGTAGTACTTGTTTTTCAGTTGTCAATATCTCCTTTGAAGATTATTTACATAAACAACTCTGGTTTCAAAAGGACAGGCAGGAGGTGTAGGCTAAGATCAGACTGCACTCATGTGCAGTCTGATCTTCGTCTATATCTCCTGCTAAAACCTGATTATTCCGAGTTCAGTATGACAAGGGTTAAGGAACATATACGTGTAACTCAAAAAGCATCATTTGGAGGCTGGAGTGTTACTGGGATGGATTTAAAGCTAGCTGTACCCTCTCTCACAGAAGTTTTCAAGGATTTGAAAGACGATTCTAAAAAGTCTCAAAAACATAGGATTTAGAGAGAACTATATAAAAATTAACGTATGCAATCGAACCAATCCTTCATATACTTCACAAAAAATGTGTTTTACGCGACCCTTTTCTTAGACGAAATTTTTGGTCATTCCATAGGTGGTCGATTAATACAGGATTTACTATATTTTTACTCACTGACAAGAAGAATATATAAGAAAACCAAGGAACTTCTCGGTCTTGTAACAATGTCGTATTTTCTGTGATCCTTAGAAAATGGCATATAGGAAGAAGTTTGCATATCAATCACGCGAGCAAGTTTCATTTCCCAAGAGAGTTGGATAACTTCATACAAATGTGAGTTTGAGTTGATTTCGGAGATAACTACAGCAATTCTAGTAGATTACGAGACTTTACAATGCGTTTGAGGACTCTAAAGTAGCGGCGAATCCTAAAAATGGTCCCTGCAACAGGCAGGTTGAAGAAGGAAAGTGAAGAAGATAAATATTCCGAACAACTGACGAAATAGTTTCTATGATTTCTGAAACGCTTTTTACACCCCTCAAGAAAATAGGTTAGGAAAACACCTCGAAAATGAAGAAATCCACAGTATTTTCTATCTTAACTCACCACAAGTTTCACTTTCGTTGTGATACTTTACCGTCAACGTTGTGATACTTTACCGTCAATAAAAAATCAAATAGCCTTAGAAAAGAATGGTGACTATTTTTATGTGTCGATATTGAATACAGATTTTTTACACGACAAGGTATTCAATATTCTAATCACCCAATAAAGGTCTATGGGATTTCGTTTTAGCCGATAAATCATGTCTAGCTATAAAAAAGCAAGATTTTGATTCGAACTGAATGGGTTTTTATATACTTCACGTCGACACAAAAAAGAAACGTGATGCGGTTTTGAAAGGGGTAAAATTAATTTACTTGGAAAACATATATCGTGATGATTTGCCGTCACAATAGGAGGTGATGGTAAGTCATTGGATACTTGACTGTTGAAGTAGCTTCTAAAAAGAGGTTTTAAGAACGATAATAGCAACTCAAAATTTGCTAATATGTCACCCTCGTGTTAGTGAGATAATCTAAAGAACATCTATTTTCCTAGTTCAGTTACTTTCCAAATCATTCTTTCTATAGGGCTGAACACATCGCCCACGTTTGAAACGTTTACCGCTCAGTCATCATCATTAGGTCTCACATCCTTTCTTGATGAATGACTAATCGCGTCATGTTCAAGCTGTAGTTACGACGTTTAAGTCGCAAATCAACCACTTTGCTTTTTTGTTTCATGCCACTTGCCACCATTTTGCAAAATAACGCCGTTTAAAATCGAAGCGGAACTTCCTGTTGAAGTCGATAGGAGGGGCCAAAGAAGTAAGAGGGCTGGGCAAGTGATTGGTCAATGAACGCATTACAGAGAAATTTTGAGGCGGAATGGAAAAAGTGTGTTTATTTCCTTCTTTTGTTAAACCTTATTGCTACAGAATTACTGAATAGATAAAGCTTCCTAGAAAGTATCCTAACTTTTGAATCCTAGCCAATCCTGTCAAAGTTTGCCATTTATTCAAGAACTGTTACAATGGCACCTATACAATGTATTTTGTGTATTTAACAATTACGGACCAGGTCAAAGGTATAGAGCAATCTAGGGACAAAAATAAATCATTGTCACAGTGAGTAACTTTGTATATTCAGTTCTCCACCAATACATTTTAACCATATCTAGACACATTCAGAGGGCAAAGTAAGCCTATGTGAGATTCATTGTTATAACAAACATTTCCAATTCTCTTTGAGAAAATTACCCATAGCGTGTCTACATGCAATCTTTCACTCATGTTAGACACGACTTTTGACCTTCTAACCCTTAACCCCGATTATAAGTTTTCGAAATTTGAAATTGAGAACTCAATGTACCCTAAATTCGCATTTTGTACCTCGTCGAAAATTAGACGTGAGTAAAGAGGTATTGCTTGTAATAAACTCTTTTTTCCGAACGATGTTTTCTATCCCTTTTTTTATTCGATTTTTTTTAAGAGTCGGTATCTGAGCAAAATTTTTGATTTGGACAAGAAGAAAATATAATGGTTTGGTAATGAGATAAGAAGAGATGTTTAATTTGACTAAACCTATTACCAAATGTGGAAACCTTTGACTGGTCCATATTGATAGACGTTGTAAACGATATTTTAAAGTAGGTCTTTAGATTAAGAGTCAGAATGTAATAAGAATGAGATAAACAAGGCTTATTTTATTTATTTACGAATAATTTAATTGTTAGTTTCGTCTATCAAAAACGAGCGTACTGATTGGTCGAAAAATTTAATTCATACCTCCATGAACAAAATTTTGAGCACGCAGTGATTTTGTATGCTTCCGCACAAAATAGTCACATGCGAAAAGGTATCAAAAGATGTAGGGTTTTTGCCTTTTTCGCTCTATACCATTAAATTATAAGAAATGAAGGGAATATTTTTTGTTTTCATGGAGGTATGAACCGAAAAACCTAATCACACAATGTATGAATCCGCTTCGCGTATTCATACAGTGTGATTAGGTTTTTCGGTTCATAGCTCCACGAAAACAAAAAATATTCTCAAGCGTATTCATACAGTGTGATTAGGTTTTTCGGTTCATACCTCCATGAAAACAAAAAATATTCTCTTCATCTCTTAAATATTTACCTAGAATCAGAATATCATTCACAAAATCACAATACAATGGAGTATGGAGGTTTCCCTGAAATGCCCTTAAAATTAGAAGCAATCTACAAATTTACATGGTAATAGCATGAAGGCTATCTTTTAGATTTGCGCCTCGTGCAGTTTACATATTGGATTTAATTTTATGGAAGCTGGCGGTTTCATAGCGGCTTTGGGTATTTTGCCCAAAGAATATTGATGTACTGATGGTTAAAACGGACATTTTGACAGCTTAAAAGCCTCTATAATTAAAATGATGCAAACCTTGTACTAAAGTATAAGGAACAGATCGATATTGTATCTTAAAGAAGGGTTACTTACATAATAACATCGTTGAGAAATTGGTTTGATAGTAAATTTTGTTACTTTTTAGCGAAAAAAGGCGTTTTGATTTGTTGATTTTTTTCATACTAAAGCACAAAACTATTTACTCAAATCTTGTGAAATGTTTCGATGGCATTAAATATTTTTGATTTCAGTGAGGTATAACCTAAATTCTAATCACACTACAGTCTGAATCCGTTTCACGTATTGATACGGCGTTTTGTAGGTTCATTGCTCGATCAAAACAAAAGTCTTAACTTATTTTTGAACTAGGAAATAGAAAGGTCGAAATAACCTGAAACTCGATCAGACAAACATGAAATTTATATCATATGAAATTGATGACGACTTCCCCGTCCTGTACAAAAAAATAACGCGCCAGCCTCATTAGCTCAGTTTGTAGAGCACTCGACTTTAAACCTAGAGATAGTGGGTTCGGGCTCTAGGCTTACCCTTCTAACAAAGTCACATGTATTACTTTATACGGATTTATCTTAGTTCGATTGCGACGAAAGCTTTTAGCTTATAGAGTCGTTCTCGAATGAGATGCTTTCACGTCCCTGAAAGAGAGTCAGTCGCTTAAACCTACAGCTACCCAAATCTACATCTGGGTAGACTGTGGCTGGCTATTCAGTGTCCTGCCCATGAACCCACCCTGGTGACGTTGGGGCTCGAACTTACGACCATCAGATCACGATTCAAGCACCAATACCACTCGACCATCGAGGCAATTTATCTTTCGGATAAGTATTAAACCGAGATCACGTGTGACGCTACTTTACACATAGCAAACAGCGGGGTCCCAAGTAAGTTCGTCCTTGATCCTTGCACTATCCCTTAAAAAATAAAATGTCTTCAAGAGCGTCGCTAACGATAGACATCACACACAACCGAAAGTTGTGTCCTCAATCCCAAACGATGACGTCATACCATGTTTTGATAGACGGCTATTTTCTAGAAGCAGAGCTATGTTTTTAATGTTTTTGTTCCCATTCTTTTAAAATCAATAAATGAAAATCATTTGTCATAAAGATACACTGGATTGTTTTTTATGGGCTTAACGACGCTTGCAACACTATTTCTTTTATAGCGAAGCCGGCGGTGCACAATGGCTTCATCAACCTCGCTCACTTAACGAATTCATTTTAGAAGCTTGCTGTCGACCGAAGTTTGCACTTTAGATAGTGACAGCTTCGAATGAAGTCAACACAGGGAATATTTATTTGTACATCGTGGTCTTATAATACCCCCCCAAAAACACTATGTTTAGGGGTATATAGAAGTCAGCTTGTCGGTAATTCCGTCCATTCGTCTGTCTGTAGCTTTTTCATGCCCGCTCAATTTCTCGGCAACTATTCGACGGATTTTATTCAAACTTCAATGATATAATCAGTATCAAGCAGAGATGTGTATATTATATTTTGGTTAGGGTCCATTGTTATTTGACGGAGTTATGGGCCTTTGGTGAAAAATCATATTCGCTCAATTTCTTAGCAACCATTAGTCGTGTAATTCTCGTAAACCCTCTGTTGGAAGATATAGATCAACGTTCTATTACCGCGACGAAATAAAAAAATGTAGTGTGGAAACGGAAATAAAAAACGCGTAACGGATTATACATCGTGTTTTAGTAACAAGTAGACTTTTCGTTCTCTTAAACCCTCTGTTGAATGATAAAGACCATTTATCAAAGTAGGGGAAATCGACAAAAACGTGAGCACGAAATTCCATTACGAAATATGAGAAATTACGTTTGCAACAACAAATGATTAATGAACTGTTATTGTTTTTCCTAATTTTGTCTCTTACAGATAAGACTATCTAAATATCAACCCAGAATAAATTGATATAAATGAGGCACTTTTCACTTCTATGGTGGTCCATTATAGTCATGCGCGTCTTCATATTTTTTTCTTAAGGGTTGAGGGTTTGGTGGATGTTTTGGGGTCAATCCGAAAAATCTACTATTTTTTATTCTCAATATGTTGAGCAAAATGTCGAAGCCATAGACTGAACGAAGATGTAGTTACGACATTTTGGTTGTCAACTGACAATTTGATACTTTAACAGATTTTCCGAATCTTATAAACATATTTTTTCGAAATACCAAGGGAGGTGGAGGGGTCTGGATCCCTGGTCCCTCTCTGGATCCGTGAATGCATGACGCCTTTTAAATCCAATTAAACTAATACTCAAATCAAATGATTGTACGAAAATTAAAAACTCTTTGTTAACGCAATTAAGTTCACATATAGGATTTTTCTCTTTCATAGAATGCGGTTTTCAGTCAATTTATTCTCAAATAAGCGATACAGTCCATAATTATTATCTGATTCTCTCGAAACTTTCACAGGATGGTTGTTGTGTCGTAAGGAAGGTTGTTCTCCGCAACCAAGTGGATCTGTCTGAAAACACAGGAAAAGGGGCATTTGTTCCACTTACATTATTTACATTTAAGCAATAAAGTCAACAAATCTTATCTGAATCTCTTGAAAATTCTTAGAATGATAGTACGGTCAAAAAGAAGATTCCTATCTAATATGGGGTGGGCCCATTGAAAACACTGGAAAGGGGACCTTTTATTTTATTCACTCAAAATATTCTCGTTACTGTGAATTAGTCCACATGTATTATTCAATCTTCTTGAAACTTTTATATCTTATTGTATTCATCAGGATAGTTCCTTCTGAAAATGGAGTGGATCTCTGTCAGAAAACACAGGAAAATGTGCCTCAAGGATTGTTGCTCAAATAATTTAGGGGCTAAAGCCCAATTCATTATTTTCATTTTATGCATGATTATTTAAGCAATTAATTTTCTGAAATATTAGATAAAATCAAGTAAATAGGCCCTCACAGACATCTTGTTTTTCTTAAACGAAAATCGACTTCTTTATGGATAGCGCAAACAGCTCACGTTGACATCCAGATGACATTGGTTGCAAAGGTGTTGAAATACATGTGGATATACAAAGAAAACTTTTCTTTCACACCGAAAATATCAATATTAGATTCTCATGTCTTTTTGATCACTGAAAATATAGCTTTTACAATTTAAGTTTCAAAGAACGTAGTTCGAGATTTGCATATTTGTCGTCGCTGGCAGCCAAAACTTCTTAAAGCTTCTAAAGAAGATACGGTAATGTGATTACAAGTTATTTAGGTACTTGCCCTACGGTAGACTTACAAAACTGTATTACTCGCTAAACGAAATTTGTGAATTCAGACTTTTCCACCGTTATATAGGGCAGACAATTGCGCATCCCTAGCAATGTCCACTGTCGTCAGAGAAGGTAGTTTGAGGTATCTTGGGTTTGCACAAACATGTTGTCGGGGGATATAAAACAATCAAAGTACTAGAGGTACTGTAAGCTAGTAAAACATGGTTTAATAAGTAATCTTCCTTGTCAAAGTTCATTTTGATAAATAAACGAGGTTATAGTACAGTCTTAGACTGGTTCAAACTGAACGAAGTTGCTGACGACAATTTCAAGTTGGTGGAATTTAGAAAACAATGTGGACATTGAAGAAATTGCCTGTTACAAGCAATTTCATCATTGTCTACAATGTTTTCTAAAGCTTTTTTCTTGAGATCGAGTGGGAAAAGTTTGAATAGCATGCCTTTGAAGGAGTTCTATACAGTTTGAATAAAGTTAATTCATGCGGCGATTCTAAGCAGTGCGCATAGTGAAGACTCAAATTTCAATATCTTTTGCGCAAGTGAGCTAAAAATACCTCGGATATTAACTTTCAGGTAGAGTTGTGCAATATTCCTGAAATACATTAGAACTAACTTTTATGGCGTAGACATTCAATGGATTTTGTCGTTAGCCCCAAGTGGCAGCTAGCACTCGTTAAACTACGAGAAGACCTGTTAACTTAGGTTGTTTGGCTGGCGCTTTGCTAGCTAAAAGGCCAGCCATGATTTGTCGATCGTGTTTGCAGAATGAGATGTAGTAAGGATCCTCGTACGATTTTTTTTTTAGTAACGGAGGTAAATATTTCTCTTCCGGTCTAAACGAGCATTTTAAACTATATTTTGATTGACAGAAACGGTCTGTCAGCTAAGACGCTGTTACAGTTCGTGTCTAAGCTGATATATTTTAAGAAAGGCATACTGGAAACAAATGTATTTTCATCATAATTTGAGAGAAATAGTTATTTCTCGCGAAATTGAGTTCAGTGTATAGGGCAATAAACTCTTTTATCATTTAGAAAATCGTCTTTACATTTTGTTCAACTGTTGAGTTCCCACGGAACATCAAACATTTGTTCGAATATCGATGTATCTCCATTGCCAATAAACAACAACAACAATTGACGGATCGCTTGTCCCGCCAACTGACTCTGCTAGTCACGCCCATTTAGCTTCGACAGCAAGTTTCACATTGATGTCAATTGATCTATTTTGCAAAAAATAAAAAATGAAATGGTTGGTTGGTGACCTTAAAGGCGTTACTACAGCTTAAACAAGCTGTAGTTACGACGTTTAAGTCGCCTAAAACAAAGAAAAATGCTTAACAAGTCTGTCAATGTTGGAGTTAATGCTCTTTTTCGGTCCAAATGATTGATTAGATTGGTCAACTTTTCTTTGACACCTGCGATCGGTCGATTAAGAAGCAAATGACCAAGCCAGTGATAAGTAAATCGAGATAGTATGAATCATTGAGTCTTAGATTAATACATGTATTATAGAAACGAGTAAACAATATATTTTTCATGTTTCCTATATATTTCGACTCTTAACTTTTTTGCGAAAGGCAGATGAAGCCTTTTTTCTTTAACTTATATGAGTGGAAATTGACTTATTTTTGGAAAATACCAGCTGCTTATCACACCCCAAGCAAGAGATTTTGGTAAATATGTTTTGATCTTTTGCGATCAAAATGTATTTATAAAAATACGGTCAGAAAAAGGGGGGAAGCAACACAAAAACAAAATTGTTATCCTCTTGATGGTGAACACACATGCCGAGTTTCTAGTCAGAAGTGGACCACAGTTTAGGTAACTGAGACTGAATCCCCGAGGTACTTAAAAGATTCCTGTGGAACCGAGCATTTTCACGTTTCCTTTGGAGTGCTACTGGATCAATTGACCGATCGAAGCTGTCAATCAAGGAATCGACCGACGAATCAAATCATTTATTCAGCGCGGACTTGAGCTTTCAACTCCGAGATCGGACGCCATTTTTGTTAACCTTTTTCTTTTGATTGACGACTTAAACGTCATAACAATAGCTTATTCAACCTTAAGTTACGGCGTTTAGGTCACCAACCAACCATTTTGCAGTTTTGTTGCATGCTACCGGCCGTAAATTTTGCAAAAGAACGCCATTAAAAACGAAGTTGGGCTACCTGTTGGAGTCAATGGGCTCGGCTAACGAAGTAAGTAGGCGGGTCCAACGAGTGGTCAACTCTATCCGACAGCACTCTCAACACAGCTCAACATATGAGTTCGACGACCGATCCATGTCTTATTTAATTCGTACCCTCACAACTAAATTTTAGACTGGTTCAAAATGGAAGAAGCTTCTGACGACAATTTCAAGTTGGTGAAATGTGAAATATTTTCGTCTTTTCGATAAAACAACAACAACAACAACAATTGAGGATAATGAAGAAACTGCTTGATAAAGCAATTTCTTCATTATCTACAATGTTTTTCAAGTTTCTTTTCTTTGAGGGCTTAAAAATGAGGGATTGTTACGGAATTGGTGAAGATGAGATAGACAATTACTTCTGCAGGATTTTGGAATATTTTTTACAGCTTTTACTTACAATTTACAAGCCAAACCAGGGTCACATGTCTATTTTGATGATTTGTGTATACTTTTTACAAGGGACGAAATTTTGCCGGACTTGTTATTTTTTTTAGCTCGTCTGAGTTATTGTGGTCACCTTTTGTCTGGCGTCCGTCCGTCGTGCGTCGTCAGTCGTCCATCAACGATTTCTTTAAACGACATCACCTCCCAAACCACTGGGCCAATTTCAAACCAACTGACTCTGTTGGTCACGCCCTTTTAGCTCGGACAGCAAGATTCCACTTTGATGTTAAATGATTTATTTTGCAAAATTTAAAAAGTGAAATGCTTGGTTGGTGACCGAAAAGACGTAACTACAGCTTAAACAAGCTGTAGTTACGACGTTTAAGTCGCCTAAAACCAAGAAAACGCTTAACATAAAATTCTGTCAATGTTTGAGTTAATGCTTACTTTCGGTCCATATGATTGATTGGATTGGTCAACTTTTCTTTCATTGAAACCTGCGATCTGTCGATTAAGAAACAAATGACCAAGCCAGTGATAGGTAAATCGAGATATCATGAACCATTGAGTCTTAGATTTATATTATATTTGTATCAAAGAAACGAGTAAACAATACATTTTTCATGTTTCCTATATATTTCGACCCTTAACTTTTTTGCGAAAGGCAGATGAAGCCTATTTCTTTAACTTATATGAATGCAAAATGACTTATTTTTGGATAATACCAGATGCTTATCACACCTCAAGCACAAGATTTTGGGATATATGTTTTGATCTTTTGCGATCAAAAATGTATGTATAAAATACGGTCAGAAATAAGGGGGAAGCAACACAAAAACAAAATTGTTATCCTCTTGATGGTGAACACACATGTCGAGTTTCTAGTCAGAAGTGGACCACAGTTAAGGTAACTGAGACCGAATCCCCGAGGTACTTAAAAGATTCCTGTGGAACCGAGCTTTTTCACGTTTCCTTTGGAGTCTTCCTGGATCAATTGACCGATCGCGCCTGTCAACCAAGGAATCAACTGAAAAATCAAATCATTTATTCAGCGCGGACTTGAGCTTTCAACTCCGAGATTGGACGCCATTTTTGTTAACCTTTTTCGTTTGTTTGAAAACTTAAACGTCATAACTACAGCTCACTCAACCTTAAGTTACGGCGTTTAGGTCACCAACCAACCATTTTACATTTTTGTTACATGCTACTGGCCATAAATTTTGCAAAATAACGCCGTTTAAAAACGAAGTTGGGCTACCTGTTGGAGGCAATTGGCTCGGCTAACGAAGTTAGTGGGCGGGTCCAGCGAGTGGTCAACTGTGTACGACAGCACTCAAATACAGCTCAACATATGAGGTCGACGACTGACCCCTACCCTATTTCATTCGTACCCACACAACTAAATTTTAGACTGGTTCAAAAAGAAAGAAGCTGCAGACGACAATTTCAAGTTGATGAAATCTGATCTATTTTCGGCTTTTGGATAAGAAAACAAACATTGTGGATTATGAAGAAACTGCTTGATAAAAGCAATTTCTTCATTTTCTACAATGTTTTTCAAGTTTCTTTTCTTTGAGGGCTTAAAAATGAGGGATTGTTTGGAAATTAGTTAAGGTGAGAAAGACAATTAATTCTGCAGGATTTCGAATATTTTTTACAGCTTTTACCTACGATTTACAAGCCAAACCAGGGGCACATGTCTTTTTTGATGGTTTGTGTGTACTTTTTACAAGGGACGCAATTTTTCCGGACTTGTTATTATTTTAGCTCACCTGAGCACGAAGTGCTCATGTGAGTTATATTGATCACCTTTTGTCCGGCGTCCGTCCGTCGTGCGCCGTCCGTCGTCAGTCGCCCATCAACAATTTCTTTAAACGACATCTCCTCCCAAACCACTGGGCCAATTTCAAACAAATTTGGCAGAAAAGTTCCTCAGGTGGTCCCCTTTAAAAAAAGGCTAAAAGAATTGAAATCTGTTGAAAACTCTGGTTACCATGGCAACAAAAGTGAAATTTTAAAATAATCTTTAAAAATCTTCTCCTCCTGACCCAGAAGGCGTAGAGTCTTGATATTTTGCATGAAGCATCGGTATATATTGACCTCTTTCAAAATAGCTTAAAGCATGATCCTCGGGTCCCCAGGAGTGAGATTTATATGGAAATAAAGAACGATATTTAAATGACATCTCCTCCAAAACCACTGGACTAATTTGAACTAATTTGACAGACATGTTCTTTCAATGGTCCCCTTTAAAAATGCTATAAGAATTGAAATCCTTTAAAATCTCTTGTTGCCATGGTAACGAATATGAAATTTTTAAATAATCCTAAAAATTCTTCTCCTCCTGACCAAGAAGGCGTAGCGCTTTGATATTTTGCATGAAGCATCAGTATATTGACCTCTTTCAAAATAGCTTAAAACACGATCCTCGGGTTCCGAGGGGCGGAGCCCCAGGGGACAGGGGTTTATAAAGAAATGAAGAACGATATTTATATGACATCTCCTCCCAAACCACCGGGCCAATTTGAACTAAATTTGGCAGAAATATTCCTTAGGTGGTCCCCTTTAAAAAAGCTGAAATAATTGAAATCCATAAAAACTCTGGTTGCCATTGCAACAAAAGTGAAATTTTAAGACAATATTTAAAAATCTTCTCCTCCTGACCAAGAAGGCGTAGAGCCTTGATATTTTGCATGAAGCATCAGTATATTGACTTCTTTCAAAATAGCTTAAAACATGATCCACGGGTCCCCAGGGGCAGAGCCCCAGGGAGTTTGAGTTTATATAGAAATGAAAAACGATATTTAAATGACATCTCCTTCCAAACCACCGGGCCAATTTGAACTAAATTTGGCAGAAATATTCCTTAGGTGGTCCCCTTTAAAAAAAAGCTGAAAGAATTGAAATCCATTAAAAACTCTTGTTGCCATAGCAACAAAAGTGAAATTTTAAGATAATCTTTAAAAATCTTCTCCTCCTGACCCAGAACGCGTAGAGCCTTGATATTTTTCATGAAGCATCAGTATATTGACCTCTTTCAAAATAGCTAATATCATGCTCCTTAGGTCCCCAGGGGCGAATTCGTGGGAGGGGGGTCATAGGCAGGAAGCGTCAGTTCACAGAATTCTTTCTAATTCTGAAATTATAACCAATGGATCCAGAGGGAAAAAAAGTTAATTCCTTCTTTCAAACTTGCCCTTAAGCCTTGGAATTTGTAATTTAGACTTTTTGATCCCGAGGTACATAGTCTGTATCTGTAAGTATGGCCCACCTGTATCCTAATCCTAACCTTAATATGAATTTAGACTGTTGAAAGAATAAGTTCCTTTGTCTCAGGGGAGCGCCATAGGGCCAACGGCCCTCTTGTTTTTTCATTAGCTTAAACATGGGCTTATATATAAGTAAGGAAAGCACAATTTGGCATAGAATGATTAGAGGATTATTATGTATATGTGTGTGTGTGTGTGTGTGTTTAAATCCTTTTAATTTTATTTTTTTATTTTTTTTTCTAAGAGGAGGCGTTGAATCACTTCAAACCCATTCACGATTACTTTCAAGAAATAAAGATATTGAAACCATTTTAAGTGTAATTGTTGCATTACCCATAGGCTTTTAGGAGATTCTTCGCTTAAAATGGGTTGAATAGTCCTAATGGCAGCATGAAAATTCGACCAAAAACACTCTCGGTTTTACAAAGAATTTTTCTTAAAATATGATGATGGATCTTTAGGTTTGTGGCATGAATTTTGGACCTTTTCAACAGTAACATAATAAACCCGGGGGTCACACTATCTAAGCAAAACAAAACAAAACAAACAATACCAACAAAAGCGGGTGGATGCGAAAGACCGAATGTACACAGGACAAAATATATACTTCTTTTGAGAAATTTAAAAAAAAATAACCATTTCGATTGAACGTTAGCAAAGTCGAAGAAAACATTTACTCAAGCCAAAATGAGAATATATTCTCACACAGGACGCATGAAATTGAAAGAAGAAGCCAAGAAAGGCCCCAGTTTCACGTCCTAAGAGAGTAATTCGCTCGCCTTGGTAATAAAATTTGTGCCAGACTCGCGGTATCCAGGACTTTTATGTATTGAAGAAAAAAAAGGAACAATAAAATTTTGAGATGTAGGCATTAAAAGACGAGTAACGTGTTCAAAATTAACAATATGTCCTTGGAGATTTACACAAAACGAAATTTATTTCTTATTTTATATAGGTTTAAATGTGAAGTAATTGCGACGGTTAACACAAAAATATATTACTAATATAGTCACCTATATCTGACATTTTTCATTTAAATTTTCTGAGTGAAAATGTGAGTACATTTCCTAATTGAGAAGACGACATTAAACCAACGCGAAAATTTGTTTAAATTAAAAAAAAGGTATTAATTTCTTTTTGTATATAAGCTTTAATCCATTCCCACACAATGACGCTTTTTGACTCCCACCAAGAAAAATAATTGGAAAAACATTGTGTAAAATAAATAGATTGCTTGTAACAAGTAATTGCTTCGTTTTTCACAATGTTTTCTACCGAGAAAGTTTAAAAATCTAAAATTTTCAAAAATGTAAATTATTGTCTGCAACCCCTTTCAATTTGGACCGTTCTAAAATTTTCCCGTATGGGAATGGATTAAAAATTAATCCAGTGCACTGGATAATATAACAAATATACCTAACAATTAATCTAAACCTTTTACAATTTATATTTTTTAGTGATATTGTGTACACATGTACTGAACTTTGAATGGCGATATTTATGGATTCAACAAATTTAATGTTTTAGAAGTAGCATCTCGATGCCTTGATCCTAGAAAGTTTTTTAAGTAATTCGGAAATGTTTAATTCTAATTGCAGGACATTCCTTAATAATATTCTTTTTCAAAAACGACTTAGTGCATGTTTAATTCTCTTACATATATGAACATTGGCAAGAAAAACAGACAAAGAACAACAACACAACCACAACCCAGAAACAAATAACCCCTCAAAACAAAAACAAAAACCAACAACAAAATTAAAACAGAGCAGCAACAACAACAACAACCCCAAATCCTACACAAAACAACCTTACATGAATATTTTCAGTCGCACTGTATGTTTATGCATTGAACAGTTTTATACATCGTTTCAGATGAATTTAACACACATTCTAATGAAATAACGTTTATCATAATATCATATATCTTCATAAGAACGGTATAATTAAGTCACTGTGCAGTATAAAACGAAAACTCCGTTGTATAAAGCTATTTCATTCTTATTTTTCCTAAATTCAAGATGGCTAAACGTCTTTGAACACAGATCATTTCTCAAATTTGCTAAATATTTTCATTTCTTTCCTTTCTAGATTGGGTATTTACACATGACCGACAAAAAAAGCCTAACACAACGGCATTCACCATAAGGTACATTTCTGATTACCAGCACTTTTCTATAGGCTCCAGTACTGTTACATACTATATTATACCCAATGGGCTATTTATTTACAAGGCAATAAAAGCTAGGGCAAGTCTGGAACATTAACAGGCGCATCTTTGAACAGACGATAATACCAATCGTTCCAGTAGATGCAAACACAGAAAAAAGAAAGAAAGAAAACGTATAAGTTGGCGATAAATTTAGTCAAAACCAACTTGAAATAATGTCCACTAAGAAAACAAGTCACGAATCCCCTGACTTTTTGAAAAAGAAGTAAATTTCCGAAACTTTACCTCTAATACGACTTCTTATGCACAGCCTAGAAATGAAATCCATCACAAACCATCTAATCGGCAACCCCCCAAAAAAGAAATACAAAACCTAAGTGAGGTTGGTTAAAAATAGAAATCTGTTGGAATACTAACTTGAACGACAGCGAAATACAAATTAACAAAAAATGTAACAAAAAAAAAAAAAAAAAAAAAAAAAAGAATGTAAATAGTTCTTTATTTGCTAGTTCTAAGGAACTTCGTAATCAAAAATATTGCTTAATGTGGTAAGTTTCAACAGACCAATCGCTAGCCCCGCCCACTTACATAGTTTGTCCCGCCCATTGGCTCTCTCTCTCTCTCTCTGTCTATTTCTCTCTCTCTCCCCTCTCTCTCTCTCTCTTTCTCTCTCTCTCTTTCTCTCTCTCTCTCTCTCTCTCTCCCTTTTTAAAGAAGATCAATGAGTATTTTTTCTTTGCTGGTTTGTATTCTTCTACCGATTTCCTATCAAAAGGCTTGTGCTTGGTCATGAGTGAAATGGGTTCTCTTTGGTTTAAAATATGCTGAAATGTGCGAGTTATGTGACTTTTTCAAAGGAGATATTGTGTTGAAAATTGATCAGTTTGAATATATATATGCCAGTGAAGTCATAAAGAGAAAAACATCGAAGCCTGCCGATTAAGAGATATTTTACATTTTCTCAGTTAACAAACAGACTATCATATAAATTATAAGCTACAAAGATACTTTACTTTTCACTTGAATATTCACGGATACACGGCGAATCGTGTAAATCTCCGCCTTGTTCTTTTTAGCTAGCAAAGCATCAGCTTTGATAGCTTAAGTTAACAGACAGAATTTTGAGGTCTGCTCAGACTTCAATGAGTGAAAACTGCCGCAGGAGGCTTAACTACTTAATCCATCGAGTGTCTACGCTATAAACGTAGTTCTTGTCTATTTCTGGAATATTGCAAACTGTAAGCAAACACATTCCCACTCAACCCCGCTTTTTACGCATCTAAAGAAATAAAAATTTAGAAAAAAAAATAGACAATGAAGAAATTACAAGCAATTTCTCCAATGTCCATATTTTTTTCTCACCGACAAGGCAAATATTTGTAAACTCCACCAATTAGAGATTATCGTCTGCAACTTCTTTCAGTTTGAACCAGTCTTAGATTTTGTCAAGTTGTAAAGGGTTAACTCCAGGGTTTCTTTATCCCCGTTTATTCATTGTAATAACCTCTGTCAAAAGATATTACTTAATAAAGCTATGCTTTGCTAGCTTGCAGTACTTTCAGTACTTTGATTAATCTCTGTAATCAGCATGTCACAACAGTTCAATTCGAGAGAAGTTATACCTATTATCGTTTGGCTAGACTCGGTAATCGAGCTTAAACAGCATTTTAAGTTGACTACTAAATCTAATAGCAAAATTAGGCCCCAAATATTTGTAGAATCAGTCCTTGTTTATTTTCCGATGAATATTCTTTGATGCACTGCTAAGTGTTTTGAATCCTTACTCGATAATGACCTTTTCAGGCTAGTGGCACTAGCTTTCGGCCACATCACGCCATGTTTTGTCACCCTACACATGAAATAATTAACTTTGGGGTTAATTGTATACACTACTCCTCACTAGGTCAAGGATCGGGTCATAAACACATTTTGTAGGAAAATCTCATATATGCTAACTTTATAATCACTTTCATGTAAAAGACTAATTTTTAGAAAACGAGCCTTTTATAAAAATGCCAATAAAAGGATATTTAGCTGTTGTGGTAAACAAAACCGGTTGATACGAGAGTGTTAAATTACAAATTTGATAGTATAAAATCAATTATGCTGGACTTCGCTGCACGAAGGATTGGTTTCTGAATAATATTGCAAGATTTATACTTATTTAAACTATTTTCCCATACTGACACACGTACATGTTGACACATTTTCTTATTCTTTGTGAAAAAAGGTATTACTAGTAGTCAAATTAAAACCATATTTGTCGCCTTAATCCATTACTAGAAGACAAAAATTTAGATTGGTCCAAATTTTAAGGAATTTGCAGACGATAAGTTGATGGGGTATTTGTCTTTTGGGGTAAAAAACATTGTGGAGAACGAAAACATTGATTGTTGTAATTGTTTGATGTTGAATTTTGCCCTCGTCACTGTGCTTCTTTTCTGCTATGCAAACTGGGTCACAGAGTGTCGACGTCTGAACGGTGTGCATTCTGAAATAAAGCCCGAGTGGTTTCACTGAACCTGAAAAATGCGACTTTTCTTCATCAAACAACCGCGAAGACAATATCTGGTTCATATTTGAATAGTTCAATTTTTAGTTTCGTCTATCAAAAACGTTAAAAAAATCATATTTCCATGAACAAAATTTTGAGCACGCATCTATTTCTCAAACTTCCGCACTAATAGTTCCATTCAAAAAGTATCAAAATTTGTAAAATATGTCCTTTTTCTCTCGGGCCGCCGTCATAGCGCAGTTGGTAGCGCGTCGGACTGTCAATCTAGAGGTCACGGGTTCGATCCCCGACGGCGGCACTCATCCTTTCCGACTATTTGTCTCTCACCAATAGGTCGATAATCGTAGACCTCTGTGGGATAGCAGCTGGAGGCTAGGAAGGGATGTAATGGTAGTACTGGTGTGGGAAATACCAGGAATCCATTGTTAGGTGCTTCAGCCGCCGCGATATAACTGAAAGATTGTTGAAAGCGGCTTAAAACCCCATTCAAACAAATCCTTTTTCTCTCGATGGCATTAAAGTATAAGAAATGAAAAGATTTTTTTTGTTTTCGTAAAGCTATGAAACAACAACAACAACAACAAAAAAACCCACAATCACACTTAAGTATGAATCCGCTTCGCATACTCATACAGTTCGCGTATCAAACAGTCTGATTTTTTTTTCGTTTCATACCTTCATGAAAACAAAAATATTCTCTTCATCTCTTATATATTAAATACCCCTTTGGTTGTATTTTGTACCTTTGGGACTTTTCCCTATGTTTTAGAAATACCGATACTTCCTTGAAAGAGTAGTTATTTAGTGTTGGTAAAACATATGCCATACTCTAGGTGTGAATTCCCCAGGATCCATTTTCTTCTTGACATTCTCATCATCTTCTGGAAATGCTAACGCAGTTTCCGAGAGTTCTCGATCTTTTAATTTAATTTCTCGGAATCCTCGTTTTCGCCGAATAAGTTTAATATTTGACGTATTAAAGATGAATTCAATTAGACACGAAGTACGGGTTATCCTTTAAAAGAATCAACACCGTTCTCGTATTTCATAACCGGGACGTTTCTAAATAGAACATACTAGAAGAAATAGTGTCGGTTCATATCAGAGGAAAACTTGGACTTTTAACCCATTCCAACTCAATCCCTCCTTTTTACGCCCCTCAAGAAAAAAGCTTTGGAAAACATTGTGGAAAATGAAGAAATTGCTTGTATCAAGCCATTTCTTCATTATCCACAATGTTTTCTACCCCAAAATACTGGCAAATTTAAAATTCCATCAAGTTTAAATTGTCGTCTGCAGCTTCTCTCAATTTGGACCAGTCTAAAATTTTCTTGTGTTGGAATGGGTTAAAAAGCGATGCAATAAATAGGGAAAATTATGTTACGATAAAGATACAACATCTTGTATTTTCTTTGAACTGCGGAGGAATATTTTGATATTTCACGATACCGAAGGTCGAGTGGAATATAAATTTGTCCTCCGCAGCGAGAAGTAACTTTTTTACCATTCTGATTATGTGTATTCACTTTATGACGTCATCTACAGAATGAAGATTACGTCATCTTGGACCGTATTTGATGCTGGCAGATCCGGTTTTTATCCTGGCGTGTAAAATAAACTGTGTACTCACTACCCAAACTTGGTCTTTCAGAAGTGATGTATTTCACTGCCAGTAGAGGTACTTCATCAACCCATTACCAGACGTCAGAACTGTAGATTTACCCAACTTGAGTAAGAAGATGCAGACGACAAATTTAAAACAAAAATGTATTTTTGGGTTGAAAATATTGTGGATAGGGAAGAAATTGCTTGTTAAAAACAATTTCTTCATTTTCACAATGATTCTACGGCCTTTCTTTATTGAGGGGTGTAAAAAACGGAAATGGGTGGAAATGGGTTAAAGCCGTTTTTGCTGCCTTTTAGCAATAATAATAGGTCAGACTTTTTGCCTTCTTTGTTCTTTATAAAATTACACATGTTTATGATGCTGAATCAGAATCAACACTATTCGTTGACATATTATTTCTTTAGTGCTTCATCCTCATTCATAGTTCTGTCTTTTGAGACCAAAATATATAGGTAATAAACAATGTAATTTTTTAGCTAGCAAAGCGACTGCTTTGATAGCTTAAGATAACAGACGAAATTTTAAGGTCGTCTCAAAGTTCAACGAGTGCAAACTGCCATTGGAGGCTTAACCACTAAATCCATTAAATGTCTACGCCATTAAAAGTAGTTCTCATGTATTTCAGGAATATTGCAAACTCTATTCATATTGTATTGAACTCTGTCAAAAGCACACTATCTAACCCATTCCCAATCAATTCCGCTTTGGGAAAAAGGCTATGGAAAACATTGTGGACAATGAAGAAATTGCTTGTACAAGCAATTTCTTCAATGTCCACAATGTTTTCTACCCAACAAGGAAACGTTTTCTAAATTCAACCATGCTTTGCCAGCTTACAGTACTTTCCGTACTTTGATTTAGCTATTCTAGCCAAAGTACTGGCACCTTCTTTTTTCCACCTATGAAAAGGTCGATTAGTTTTGGAACGTCCACATCTGGAATATAAAGTCAAGGACGGAGGCGGCTAAATCGGACGTAAAACTATAGAACAGATGCAGAACTCATGAAAAAAGTAACATTGAGCATGTGGATCAACATTGTGTACTTAAATATATTTTTTTTGTGCCGGACTGATTTTAATGAAAGAACTACTTTTACCATATAACGACTTTCGGAGGTAGATTCCAGTGTAGCAACAACATTTCGGAGGCAGATTCTAGTGAGGTCACTCAATAATGATTAAAATTAGATATTATTATAAAGAAAAAATGAGAGTAATTGACTAACTGGGGCTATAAATCAAGGAATATTTAGACCAATCAAATTATTCATTCAGCCCGAAATTGAGATTCAAACTCCAACATTTGCCTGATGTCTATACTTCAAAGCATTACCATATTCAGGAAATTAGTGCTCTATGGTGGGATCATCAATATACCTAGGATTAAAAGAGAAATCCTTAAATATCTTCTCCAAAATAATTAGACAGAGGGCTTTGCTTTTTTGTTTATATCATAAAGCCATGAACCATCATACTCAGGGGAGCTATTTAGGACCATCATGGTCCTCTTGTTATATATCCGCATCGATAAAGTTCGAGGCGCATTGTTTTGCCGACTTCCGTCTGTCGGTCTGTTTCTCTGACCATCTTTCTGTGAGTTTTAAAATTAACACACGAACTCGACATTTTGCTCTAATTCAAACACGGCCTCAGATACATGGCTCATATTTTGGAGTATATGTTCGTTAGATTAATAGGCATCAGTGGGATTCAAGATCAGGGTCACCCATCAAGGTCAAGGTCACAGAAGAGCATATATTTTGATAAACAGTCTGTTAATGCAACATTCTGCTTCACAAACACATCTTTTATTTTATCTTATTTTCATTTATTTATTAAAAAAAATGCCTCCAAAGGTTTGATGACATAATGACCCTGTCACCTGTCAAGTTCACCAAGTGATCACAAGGCTCTTGAGTATTTATATATAATACGGAATTACATTTGCAGTTTCAGAACGTCCATTGAACTAGAGTTTCATGTCACAGAATTCTGTGATTGGTTCGGCAGTGGTATACAAATGGTGCTTTATGTTGTAAATCTGGATCCCAGATTAAATCCGTCTACAATGGTATTGAACAGATGACGGCGGCTGGGAGAAAATTAGATTTAATCTCAAATTGAAGGCAAGTTGCACCGTGTTGCTGAATCCATTCGTTTCGGTAGAATAACCCTTATTGAAAATTGTGTCTCAGTCAAGAGATTTATTTCCAATTTTCTAATTTTAATGAGATCTGTATGTCTTATTTTGATGTTCCTGTTTTTGCTGCAATATAAAAAACCCAATAATTTCGTAAAATTTGAAACACGCTTTTTTTTCAACTTCAAATTCTTAAGGTCATGATATGTATGATAGGTTTCTTATCATATCCAATTACCTCCAAGTTGGCATCTAGACTAGGGTGTTAATGACATAGTTTTGTATAATATGTTGTGAAGGACACAAAAAATAAAATGAAAATCTTTGTTTAACGAGCTAAAAGTCGTAAGTTTAGCTTGAATAAACTGTAAATATAACGTTTTACTTACAAAACCAACTAAAATACTTATTCAGATGTCGAATTTCAAAGTAAACTTCCGTTCAAAATGACTAATTTGATTAGTCAATCGATATTTTGATTAACAATAGTCATCAAGCCCAAATGGACTTTCCTAACCTTATTTTTGGATACTGGACTTAAAGACAATTTCTTCATTAATATTTCATTTATTCATATTTCATACTTTAAAGTATGTTTTAATAGTAGAAGTAATAAAAATGATAATAATAATACTAATTAAAAGAATACAAGGAAAGAAAGTTATCAACAAATCGGGTTTGGGATCTATAGCCACCCTCTTTTTGTCGAGCACGCTTGCGGTGTGCGAGACATAGTTGTTACTATGACAAGTCGGTGTATGTGCGTTAGTGCGTTAGTTAGTCCGTCCGTCCGAATTTGCCGGACAATTACTCCTACATTTATGAATGGATTTCAAAATAACTTGGCACAATTATTCTCCATAATGAGAAGATGTGTCATTTGAATGAATTTTTGGGATAGCTTCAAGTTCAAGGTCACAGCTCAAGGTCAAACACTAAAATTGTGTTTGTCCGGAGCATTTCTCCTACAATTATGGATGTATTTCAAAATAACTTGGCACAATGTTTCTCCATTATGAGTAGATGTGCCATTTGAAAGAATTTTTTGGATAGTTTCAAGTTCAAGGTCAAAGCTCAATGTCAAACACTAAAATTGTGCTTATCAGGAGCATGATACCTACAAAAGTTTACGGGCTCGACAGCAGTTGTCCTGGGACAATCATCTAGTTTTAAATAAAGGTATCTTAGATGATATTTCAAATTATTTCTTGTACAACCTGATCAAATATATATATACATATATAAAGATACGCCCTCGCTTGCAAATTTTGATGTTTTAATTTTAAAAACAACATTAATTTCTTGGTAAATGCGTCTGAAAATTAAAATCAAAAGAACAAAAATATTTTCATAAACGAGGACATTTTTCTAAATATATATCAACCCCCAAATAGTGATTTTCGACCGCTCAATAGGTGTTGTCGAAAAGGATAATTATTTCAACAAAATGTTCCACGTGAATACATACTATGAAGGTGCTGAATTTTTATTTTAAAATGGGGTGAACATTCTCTCTTAAAACAACTTGCAATGTATCAAAATTAGGTTTAAAATTCTTTTTCATTAAAGCGCATTCGCTCGAGAAAAAAATTCGTGTACTGTAATAGTTTAACCCGTTCCAACACAATGACGCCTTTTGACACCCCCAAGAAGAAAAGGCTTTAAAAACATTGGGAAAAATGAAGAAATCGCTGGTTTCAAGCATTCTCTTCATTATCCACAATGTTT
Source organism: Fragum fragum (assembly GCA_946902895.1). Lineage (NCBI taxonomy): Eukaryota > Metazoa > Mollusca > Bivalvia > Cardiida > Cardiidae > Fragum > Fragum fragum. Next base: position 27,370,034 of record OX336365.1, read on the forward strand.
TTTTTAAAATACAAAACAATTAAAATCTTAATCAAATAAAAAATGTTTTCTGCAACAAAAGTGAATTTGGACGAGTCTCAATTTTGTCGTCTGGTAAAGGATTGATATAATCCCCTGCTCTATCAACAATAATTTAATTTTTAGTTACGTCAACTAAAAACGTGCGTTCTGATCGGTCAAAAAAATTATTCATGACTCCATGAACGAAATTTTGAGCATGCAACGATTTTGTATGCTTCCGCTCAAAATAGTCCCAAATAAAAAGGTATCAAAATTTGTAAAAGATTTGCTTTTTTCCCTCGATGCTATTAAATTATAAGAAAAGAAGAGAATATTTTTGTATTCATGGAGGTATGAACCGAAAAACCTAATCACACTGATGTATGAATCCGCTTCGCGTATTCATACAGTGTGATTAGTTTTTTCGGTTCATACCTCCATGAAAACAAAAAAAAATATTTTCTTCATCTCTTAATTCTTTCCGACATTTGATAAAAGTCATCGCGACATGCGTCATTTGACCAATCGCTGGCCCCACCCACTGACCCCACTGGTCCCGCTCATTGACTTCAACAGGATACCTCGATTCGATTTTAACCCATTCCCACACAACAAAATTTTAGACTGGTCCAAATTCAAAGGAGTTGCAGACGACAATTTTGAGTTGATGAATTTTTAGACTATTTCAATTTCTGGGTAGAAGACATTGTGTGAAATAAAGAAAATGCTTGTCACAAGCAATTTCTTCATTTTACACAATCTTTTCTCAATTGCTTTTCTTATAGGGGCGTCCAAAAAGCGTCACTGTGTGGGAATGGGTTAAACGGAATTATTTTGGAAAATTCATAGCCAGTAACTTGACTAACCTGTAGCTACGACGTTTAAGTCGCCAAATCATCACAAAAACTTTACAAAAATGGCGGCCAAAATAATTTGACTGGCCGATTGATTTCTTGATGGACAACCGCGATCCGTCAATATCTGGTAATTTCTTCAAAATGATCACTGTAATGATTGGTTTCGGACCTAAACGTCGTAACTATAGCATGAATAAGCTGTAGTTTACGAATTTTAGGTCGCAAAACAAAATAAAAATGCTTGTTGAATTTTTGAGTTCCCCCCCCCTCCTTCAAATATTTACTCATTGTAGATGTTAGGTTAAAGCAAATCATTTGCTTGGAAACTTAAAACTTAGTAGTGTTTATTCCAGATATTTTTATCATTTTAAGTAATCTTAATCTTTCCCAGAAATCATTTTGCGTGTATTAATCATTGCTCTCAGAGGTACTGCATTAATTCCCCCCTTTAAATCCGGGGGAGGGAATAAAGTTGTTCGTTGGTTGGCGACCAAAATCCCGTATGGCGTATGTCGCGATGGTATGGCGACACTTTTGGGCACCCATCGACGAATTTTGGTCTGAGAAGTGCCCAATGTAAATAATTTAAACACTTTGCAGTACTGCAAATTTTAAGTCCTGTCCAAATTCAAAGATTTTGTAGACAACAATTTAATGTTGATTTTACTGAATTATAATCATCAAATAGGTTAGAAGTAATTGTTGAAAAAGACGAAATTGCTTGTTACACAATGTTTCTCAAGTATGAACATGTTTAGGGACGTAAAAACCACGGATTGTAAAAAAGGATTAACCAAAGACCTTAACAACTCCACCCCGAAATGACAGGGTTTCTAAGATCAATGGTGTAATCGTTTTTGATTTAACAAGTTTCATGAAACGTCAATAACAAGACATTTAAATGAAATAAATAAATAAATCATTCAAACTAAAATTGTTTGATATCCCACTTGAACTGAGATTTCAATTTCATTCCAAACGTCGGTAGGACCCAGAGTGGAATTTGGCTTGCAAAGTAGAAGATATTTTTATAGGCCTTAATGGTAAATGAAGCCAAGATATTTGTATCAATAGAAAGTTTAAAAAGGGTTATTCCACTCAACCGACAAGGTTTAAACTTCAAAATAACTACTTCCAAATATGGTAGACGCAATATTCTGCAATTAAAGTTTCCTTTTGTTTCCTTGATATTCATTTTGTAGAAAATTGTCCTTTTGTACAGTGATTGACATGAACGAGCTTACAGGCGTTCTATTAGAAAACGAATCCTAAAATTATATCTAGCAATTTCCTCATTGGGCGTTCAAATCGTCGTAACTACAGCTTAAATATAGCTGTATTTACAACGTCGAACGACGAATAATTGGTAGTGCAGCCAATAAAAAAGTAATGTCCATAAACATGTATAAATTGGAAGGAAAAGACAGATTGGCCATTTGCGAAAAATCCTCTATTCTAGGTTGAAGAAAATCGCTTCCCATCTCTCCAGCAAATGTAAAAGATAAACGTATTCAGATTAGCCTTGTATTATTTGAAGCTGATTTTGGACAGATTTTTCACACACACACACAAAAAAAATGCTCTCGATTCCCCAATTTCAAACTTTCTTACTTTGATACTTTTAGAGATTTGAAAGATTGTGATTTAGCTAATTTTGTAATAAATGAAAGAAAGGGCGCAAATCATTTGGTGATACGTAGCGCTAAACTAGTTAATGAAGTACAACCCGAAAGAAAGCGGAGTTCATCGGCTATAGTAAAAACGATATCTTTCGATTTCATAGAGCATTGTCTTATTGTCTAATATGTAATTTCCATGACGTATCAATGACGTCATGCGCTTCCGCTAGCAATCCAATCGTTAACGAGTTCACCTGAAGACTAGCGATCTCATCCGATGAATTTCGATGTTTCAAATAAGGGAAAAGGAATATACTTTATTATACACCTATTTATGATATGAATTAAAATCTGGCTATCTAATACATTTATGCATATGATATTCAAACTTTATCAATAAAGATTAATCGAGTATGACAATTCAATTACTGTTCTCGGAAAGTAATCTATTTTCGTTTTCGTACAGAGTTTGTTTGCAGTTTTAGAGGTGAGAAATGAGTTAACAAACTCGCCCAAAGACTAATTCTGACTAGATTCCTATTGGAATTTAATTGAAATATAGTGTTTTACGCAATAATAAAAAAATATCGAGAAGACTGATCCTCAATTGACCGGCCAATATTATGTCAATTGTTCGATCTTTTAAAAAACTAATTATCACCGATCGAGTAATCTAACCCGATTTGTACCTTTTCAATTTCGACTGATAATCTAATCCACTTCATGAGCATATAGGCCTACCAGTATTCTTACCAAAATTTAAAAAAAAATGTTTGAATGAGCTGTTTTCTTGTTATTTATTTACTATGAAAATGAATACTTTCTAGCCATCCAATCTTTTTGTTATACAAATATCCGGCCACCACCATAACAGGCCGACCTGTTTTAAGCAAGCACCTGTCTTAAGCAAGCGATTTTGGCAAATCCCTTGACCGCTTGCTTAAGACAGGTTCGACTGTACAACTTGTCAGAAAAAATCTTAATCTGTCTTAAAGGTATATAATAAAAGGAATATTACAACGGTGAGTTTTTTTTTCTATTTGTTGTTATCGTGTTCTCAAAACCCGTATAGGTATTTTTTTATTGGATGAGATCGAAGGTCTCATCCAATAAAAAATACATACAGACGATTCTCAAACACAATAACAACAAATAGAAAAACACACTGTTGTAATATTCGCTATATATTAGATTAAGTATTTAACACAAAGAATGAACATTTATCGCGTAAAAATACATCAATAACTATTGGAAAAGCAGTTATTTTCCTATATCATTAATTTAATAAAAATCTATGTAAGAGCCGTTTTAAAGAGACACTTAAACCTTTCCTGTTCAACTCCTGGTTTTTACGTTCCTGTGGTTTTGTTTTTAATAAAATATTGAAACAAAATAAAAAAAAAAGCATGTAGGCAATTTCTTCTTTTTCCACAATATTTTGTACCCCAATAAATGTTGTTATTAATTTTTTTTCAAATTAAATCAACATTAAATTGTCGTCTGCAAAACCTTTGAATTTGGATAGGTTTAAATTCTAGAAAAAAACAGGAAAAGGGTTAAATCATGAATGTATGAATAAGTAAACTATGAATTACAAGTTGAAGGAAACTATTACCATTTCTTGAAGTTCCCACATGTATCCCCTTGGTACGAAAGACCACATACGGGTTCATCTATTCTAAGTTTAAAATGGTTTCCACATGGTTCCCTTTAGCACAAAAGGCCACATATGGATTTAACCATTCCAAGAGTATTTTTGGGGCGTAATTTCGAACAATCGATCACCAAAGATCTTCTTCATGTTTAATTAATGAAAGTTAAAATGTTAAACAGTAATTAGAAGTAATAAACCACCTACTAAAAAAGTCAGTTTATGGTTTTGAACATCGAGAATCCCGGGAAAAGAAATTGAAAGGGGAAAATGAGCCTTCTATACTCTTTTTGCTACACGACCGCATGTTTTATGTTTGTAAATGTGCAAAATATAGCCGTCGGGTGTCCAAAACATCGTAACTACAGCTTTGTTGCTTGCGCCCCCCCCCCCCCGCCTCGATAAATGGTTATAACAGAATTTCGTCGTTGGGCTACTAAAATTGCATAAGTACATAGTATTTGGGATGATTCAACAATATTTTGGTAATCGCACAAAGAATTTTAAAACTATCTCGATACTATGCTTTATATACAGGTCTATAGATATTTCTAGTAAAATAGATTCATTCCACAAATACTAAATCGGACACGAACGGTTCGACATGACGTAGTCTTACATGACGTCATCTTTATTCTGTAGATGACGTTAATATGCGAATAAAGGTAGTCAGACTGGTATTCTTGCAGAAATGCATATTGTATTATCGAATATCTTCGATAAAAATCATTGGTATATAATAAATGGAATACTTAGTTACGATAGTGAACCAACATCTTGTATTTGCTTCTCGCTGCGGAAGAAAATTTAGATATTCCAAACGACCTTCGATCTCATGAAATATCAAAGATTTCCTCCGCAGCTCAAAGCAAATACCAAATGTTGGATCGCTATCGTAACATGATATACACGATCTTTGAATTAGTATTTTGACCTATCGTAAAAAGGACGTTATCTTTGAAGTCGAAAAGGGACCTCTCGGATGTTCGAAAAACAAATATTTGAACAAAGATAATGAATCCAGCAGATGTCAACCAGAGGTCGGATTCTGGAATTCACCTTGAATAGCGAAATTCAACCGGACTAAATAATCCTCGTCATTAATTGGTTCTAACGTAAAGTGTGTGTGTGTGGGGGGGGGGGGGGGAGAGCTCGCTGTGGGGAGGGTAACTTTTTGGAGGATCAGTGGATTAAATAAAAGAATAAGCACAACAACCTTCAAGACTTGTTAATAATCGTTTAGCATGACGTAATTATGGTGGATCGACTATCTCACTTTACACAAAACGTCCTTGTAACCATGTTCTTGCGAAGCCGATTTATGAAACTTACTCAAGTTAAAAAATGAAATGACACTTAGAGCAAAACAAAAAGGTCATTAATATACTTCTATCTTTTTTTATGTTATTGTCGTAGCCTTGTAATCACTTTTCTTTCAAACGAGTCCTAGAATCGTTTTCAATTCGTCTTGGACATTGTTTTTCTCCGAAATAGAGACATGATTATATACAAAGATGTTCTTTTGATATGAATTTTCAAAACGACACATATCTTATCAGGAATATCAAGACTCTAAGATAAAAAAGGTTCCTAGACAGTGGTGTTTAAACATTGCTTCGTCTGATTGACAGTGTGCCGAAATAAGGTCAATCACATAGGCAAAACATGACACATTTATGCTTTAAAACGAAACACACTCCAGACTTTTGGAAAGCCATATTGATTGGAATCTTTACCAAATGTGCTGTTATCGTTATTTTGTAAGGGTAGATTACTCCGGTATAACCTTCATGTACACTACTCCAGTATCTTTCTGTTGAAACGGCAACATTTTGGATGATTGAAGAAATGAAGAGGCTACTTTTCGTTTTCATGGGGGTATAAAATGAAAAAACTAATCACACTTTTGTATGAATCCGCGAATTTGTTTCGCGGATTCATACAAAAGTTTGATTAGTTTTTTTTTCATTTCATATCTCCATGAAAACAAAAAGTAGTCTCTTGATTTCTTATAATTTAATGACATCGAGCGAAAAAAGAAGTCTACAATTTTGACACGTTTTGTGAACTATTTTGTGCACAGGCATATATAAAATTGCTGCGCGCTCAAAATTTTGTTCATGAGGTTGAAGAATCAACCCCCCCCCCCGCAATCAGAACGATCGTTTTGGATAGATGAAACTAGAAATTAAATTATTTTATTTTGACTATTATTATCAAAATGTAGATCATATAAGGTTAATTAACAAAAAAGTAATAAGTTCACTTGGGACATAATATTGAGATACAGGACGAAAATCCAAAAATTGGGATTATAGAATTTTCCATAAAATCCAAATCACATTCCACAGTGAACGCATTATTACGGAACGGGGTAAATACTTATCACTTCTCGGCAAATAACCCAAGTAAATTATTCCGACCAATCCAGACAGCCGAACAATTCTCGCAGACGAAATGAGAACGAAAAAGAGCATTTAATTAAGACATCTCTTTCTGTGCGTCTAACTAAGCATATTGGTGATGTAACGAAGATCTTTCTAACCCTTTTGATGCCAGTCGAAAGCTATTTGTCGTGATTTCACCCTGTGGTCAGAGTTTTCCTCGTAGAATGTCAACTTCTTCGATTAAATACATGCACAGAATGTGCATATTATGGTATAAAACAAGCTTTCGTTTCTATTGAGTTTATCTTTGTTTTTAAACTGATCTTGAAATTCAATCAGAAAATTTTGCGTGGTTGAAGAGTTAAGAACTATCTCCTTATGGTTTGCGCCTCGTCTTGGAATAAATTGAAAGATGGTTATTGAACGGAAGATTGATTGAGTGTTACAGGCTTTCCTCGTCGGCAACTTACGCCACTTTAGTCTAATTACCAAGGGAGAAATATCTATACTGATCTTTTCGGGAGGTCGGAAAGTACAGTTCCGCAATATTGTAAATTGTCTTGACGCCGTTTTGTTTTTCTGTGCATTGCCACACAATAAAATTTACAACTGGCCTGAACCAAAAGACTTTGTATATGACAAGTTAAAGGTGACAAACAGCGAAAACATCGGTGCAGCTTGTCTCAGAAAAGCCGCCGTCATAGCGCAGTTGGTAGCGCGTCGGACTATCAATCTAGAGGTCCCGGGTTCGATTCCCGACGGCGGCACTCATCCTTTCCGACTATTTGTCTCTCACCAATGGGTCGATAATCGTAGACTTATGTGGGATAGCAGCTGGAGGCTAGGAAAGGATGTAATGGTAGTACTGGTGTGAGAAATACCAGGATTCCATTGTTAGGTGCTCCAGCCGCCGCGATATAACTGAAAGATTGTTGAAAGCGGCGTAAAACCCCATTCAAACAAACAAACAATTGTCTCAGAAAGAAAGAAAAATTTGGTTGTTATTTTTCATTTTTTTCACCCGTAAAAGCACTTAAACGTCTTCACTATAACTATTACTAAAATAGTTTTCATTTTGAAAGCGAATCTATTTGATACAGTTTAATGCCATCACAAGGTTAAGTTTATAGAGTAAAAAAAGAGAAGATAAACGAAGGAGAGAGAGAGAGGGGGGAGAGGGTGTGTGTGAGAGAGATAGAAGTAGAGAGAGAGAGTGAGAGAGAGAGAGAGAGAGAGAGAGAGAGAGAGAGAGGGTGGAGGGTGGATGAGAGAGAGAGAAAGAGAGAGAGGGGGAGGGTGGATGAGAGAGAGAGAGAGAGAAAGCTAGAGAGAGGGGGAGGGGGTGAGAGAGAGAGAAAGAGAGAGAGAGGGAGAGAGGGGGAGAGGGGGGTGAGAGAGAGAGAGAAAGAGAAAGAGAGAGAAATAGAAAGAGAGAGAGAGAGAGAGAGAGAGAGAGAGAGAGAGAGAGAGAGAGAGAGAGAGAGAGAGAGAGAGAGAGAGAGAGAGAGAGAGAGTTTGCGCAGTCTTTGTAATCATAATGTAATTTCTTCATTATCCACAATGTTTTCTTAACCCAAATACAAAGATTTTTAAAATTTCATCGCTTAGAATTAACATCTTTAACTTCTTTGAATTTAAGCCAGTCTAAAATTTAGCAAAGGGTTAAATTTCCTTTTGAAACCAACCAGAAACCTGGATTTATCCCTTTCCTGTTTAATCCCTGTTATTTTACGTCCCTGTGATTTTATAATTGGGAAAAAATGTAGAAAAAGAAAAAAATGCTTATTTTTTTTTCCAAATAGTTTCTACCCCACTAAATGGTTATATTTCAGATTAAATCCATTTAAAATTTCATCTGCAAAACCTTTGAAATTGGACTGGTCTAAATTTTACAAAACATGAAAGGTTTAAGGGTGAGATTACTTTTTGTCTGAGTAATTCAGTTTTTGACGGCTAGTCCATGCGAAACGTTTACATATGGTGTTCATTTCAACAGAAATCGATCGTTATGTCATTTCTTTGAATCAAAACACAAATCATCTTTTTTATTTCGCATCAGCAGAAATTGGTTTCTTGAAAATTCTTTCACAGGCGGCAGAATTTAAGACCTGCACTTATTACAGTAAGGTATTTATTGCTCACAATGTTATACCAATCTTAAAAGAAGCGTTTATTCTAGGATTTCAAAAATGTGAGGGATTTCAGTGAAAATTCTACACATCGAGAAATATTGTATACTGAGGGGAAAAAAGTTTAGCAATTTCGTACGTTATGCTACGTTTAAACCATGTTCACGGCAGCCACGGCAGCCCCGTCTGAAACGGGGCTGCCGTGGCTGCCGGGAACATGGTGTAAACGTAGCATAACAGCCAATTTTTCCGGTGTCTAGCTTTGGATTCAAACCATATTTTCACACATCGATCTTTTATATGTTAGCCACAGTATTTAAAAAAATCAGATGATTTCAAGGTCATACGTGTTTATTGTACAGTGTCAAACATGATAGGGGTAGGGAAGTAAAAGTAACACAAAGATTTAATATCTTGTGTGTCCACCGTTTGCGCCAATAACGGCATCACAGCGTCTTCTCATGCTGGAAATGAGCCTACGATTAATGGCCATAGGGATACGACCCCATTCCTGACGCAGAACACGTTCCAGGTCTCTGACGTTATTTACGTCATTCCTATCTCTTACTCTCCTACCCAGATGGTCCCAATGGTTTTCGATCGGAGACAGATCCAATTCAATCTTGCATGTCTGTTTGTACGTGTCAAAGGAATGCCAACGTAAGGTCGACGTGCGCGTGAACGTACCGAACGAAGTCTGTTTCTTACAGTACGAGCACAGACCCGTTTTCCCGTTGCATTTCGGACCAAACCGGCTATACGAGTGCTATTGAGGAAGCGATTACGCAGTGAACACGTCACGATGTAATTGTCCTCACGTTGGGTAGTCTTACGTGGCCTGTCTGAACGTGGCCTGTCTTTGACTGTGCCTAATTGACGATACTTTGTTCTAAGTCTTGAAATGGAACTTTGGCTCACGCCAAAATGTTGAGCCACCTCTTTTACCATCATCTTTTAAAAATTGCAAACGAGACTGATTTTATAAGGTTTATACATTTACGTTGAAAAATAATGTAGGTCGAAAAAAATTGCTAAACTTTTTTCCCTCAGTATATTTCATGCTATTTGTATATATATAAAAAAAGTCCGAATTAATGTTGATAATATGTGGAATCTTTTTAAAGTGGGGGAAATCCCCCCCCCCCTTGGCTAGAAAAAACACCGAAAAAGAGTGTAAAACTATCTCCAGAAATAAGAAGAATAAGTTTCTATGTATTTACATTTGTATTTCTATGTAGTTACTTGTGTGTTCAATGCTAGCCTCTAAAATCTAAGTTGACAGAAATCATAGGCAATATATGAGTCAAACAATATTCAAAAGATAGGGGGTTGTATATATGCATGTGTCATAAATATTATCGTATCATTCGACTTAAATTCGCGATATACATTTTCAAAATATTAAGTGTGGTTTTGTTCTTTTATTAAAGCATAGGGTCCAGGGTTCGATTCCCGATCGCGGCAAATATCCTTTCCAACATAACATCCCATTATTGGAAATTGGGAGTCTGATGCGGTACCAACTGCGCTATGACGGCGGCAAATTTACCGAATGACATTTTACCCAAGAAACCGGCCCAACCCTTAAATTCTAAACCTATCGAAGCTATAATGTGCTGTAAAAGCTCCTTGAAATGACACGACCAAGTTTATATCCAGCCTTTCATACCCTTGAAACAGATTAGTTTTCTTTATCTACAATAAGTGCATTATTCCGTCTGAGAAGGCTTCACTGTCTATAAGAAACTGGTATGTAATTGACGAATCGCGGCTGTCAATCGAATAACCAGTCGACCAATGAAATCATTCATTTAGACTTGAAATTAGTTTTTATCTTCGACATTTCTGTTAACTTTTATTGTTGGATTTGCGACATAAACGTCGTAGCTACAGCTTATTCAAGTTTTTAACTAATTCATTTCAATATAATTTAATTGTTAGTTTCGTCTATCAAAAACGAGCGATCTGATTGGTCGAAAAATTTAATTCAAACCTCCATGAACAAAATAATAGTTCACTACAAAAAGGTATCAAAATTTGTTAAGTTGTTGCATTTTTCACTCGATGCTATTAAATTATAAGAAATGAAGATAATATTTTTTGTTTTCATGGAGGTATGAACCGAAAATCTCGATAGCGACCCAACATTTTGTATTTGCTTTGAGCTGCGGAGGAAATCTTTCATGTTCATGAGACCGAAGGTCGTGTGGAATATCTAGATTTTCCTCCGCAGCAAGAAGCAAATACAAGCTGTTGGTTCGCTATCGTAACTAAGTACTCCATTTATTATATAATTTAATTGTTAGTTTCGTCTATCAAAAACGAGCGATCTGATTGGTCGAAAAATTTAATTCATACCTCCATGAACAAAATTTTGAGTACGCAGCCATTTTGAATGCTTCCGCACAAAATAGTTCACTACAAAAAGGTATCAAAATTTGTTAAGTTGTTGCATTTTTCACTCGATGCTATTAAATTATAAGAAATGAAGATAATATTTTTTGTTTTCATGGAGGTATGAACCGAAAAACCTAATCACACAATGTATGAATCCGCTTCGCGTATTCATACAGTGTGATTAGGTTTTCAGTTCATACCTCCATGAAAACAAAAAATATTCTCTTCATCTCTTAATAACTTGGCACAGTTGTTCCAATTGGAGAGTACAGGTCTCGTGCGTAAGTTTATGTTGGATACACCTAAGTTCAAGGTCACGACATTCATGAGATACATTTTTTGTTGGTGTTACGACTTAATCGTCGTAACTAAAGCTTGTTCAAACTGTAGTTACGGTGTTTAAGCCGATAACCAACCAACCATATCTTTTTTTTAAATAACGCTGTTTAATTTCGAGGTGCAATTGGCAGAACGCCGGCCCCGCCCACTGAGACCTGAAGGAAAGTTTCATTTCCGATCTAAATGAATGATTTGATTGGTCAATAATTGTGATAGACAGCCGCGATTAGTCTATTACAGAATGTTGAGGCATTTCACTCTAAAACTAAGTACAAAGCATATTCAAACTATCGTGAATAGTTAAAAAATGTTACTATGAAATTTATTTCACTTATTAGGAAAAAACAAAACAAAACAAAAAACAAACAAACAAAAACAACAACAGCAACAAAACAACAATATCAAAACAACACAGACATGACCATGATTGAAGAAATTAAAGGGAAAGAATTGCTATCATGCTCCGTCAAATGGGATATTGTTTTGATGGGATTTGTGGTTTAGGAATAAATTTGCATAAAGATGCCATAGAACTTGAACGTTCTCGTCGGTTATGAGAAAATGCATTATCCACAATTCACTGGGGCCTATAATCTGAATAAAATAAACAACAACAAAAGTAGAAACAATATTTGTCTTATGTCTACCTTTGGTGTCTATAGATATTACTCATACCCTTTCTCTAACAGAAGTGTAGAAACAACCCTTTTAAAAAATAATATTTATACCCTTTCAAGATCGCATTGAAATTTTATTTGATAAAAAGAGTTCGTCTCTTAATTTTCTTCGAGGCAGGCTGGTCTCATTGAAAAATTAGTTTGCATCACAACATTCGAAATTGAAATCATTCGAAAGTTTTAGAAAATCTATAAAACATATGAGCCAGTGCGTGACATTTCCAACTATTACACATGTGCGCCAAGTAAAGACTAAGATCAGCCTGTGCATCCGCACAGACTGATCAGAGTCTTTACTCTGCGCTCTGTAGATAGATACTGACCCAAAGCTTCTTTAAAAAATCAGCGAATATTCTAAACTTGCCCCGAATGGCTGTCCAGGGTGCTCAATGTGTGCGAGTCACGCACTTGCGAAATTGTTGGAAATGTCACGCACAGGCTCATATAAGAGGCCGCTGCTATAGCGCGGTTGATAACGCCTCAGACTCTCAATCACGTGGCCCAGGGTTCGACTCCTGTTCGCAAATATCCATTCCGACATCTGTCTTTCACCAATGGTTGAATAATGTTAAACCTTAGTGGGATGAGCAGTTCGAGGTTCGGAAAGGATGTAATGGTAATACTGGTGTGAGAAATACCAGGATTTCATATTTAGGTGCTCCAGTCGCCGCGATATTATTAAAATACTGTTAAAATTAGCATTAAACCCCATTCAAACAAAACAAACTAAACTGTTAGTATTAGTATTTTTTACTTGTTTTAAAGATAGCTGATTCGTTTGAAATCAAAGTATGTTTATTCTCTGAAGAGTTAACGCAGGTTACAAGAAATAAAACACTAAAAAGAATAAAATTTTCTTTCATTAATGCGGCTTTTATATTAGACAAAACAAATCTGAAGAACTAGTTCGTTTTCAGCGGTTTTGGGTTCTTTCTTTATGAAAAAAAATTTGAAGATTATCGTGTTCATTTTTATCCGCATAATAGTTTAGTACATCGTCCCGTCGTCAAAGTGACGTTGCTGGGGAAAAGGCGAAATCGGACGAGTTTCCTATATTTTGACAAATAATTGCATTTTTGCCATTTGTGCACATTTATGTGAAGCTTTTTTTGTTGGTTTGGGGACTTATACGCCGTATCTATAGCTTGAGTAATTTTTAAGTACGCTGTTTAAGTCGCCAACCTGCCATCTTTTTCATTTTTGTTTCATGTTACTTGCCATATAATGAACTAAAAGGTCGTTCAATATATAAGTCGAACTTCCTGTCGGAGTGAGTTGGTTGGGACAGCGATCCGTGTCAATTGTGTCGAATTAAGATATTCTTAGGCAAAAAGGTCTTTTGGATTCATAATACGAATGACTATATAATGGAATTTATTATATACCTACACATATTCCCAGTAAAATATATATATTCCACACAGACAAAATCGACATTGTCAAATACGGCTCCATATAAGGTAGTCTGTAGAGAACGTTATAATGCAAATAAACGAAATCAAATGGCTAAGGAGAAGGGAATTACTTGTAGAAATATAGATGCTTCTTTGATAATTTCATATTTTTTTAATTCAAAATGGGTGTGTTTTACGTTACGATTGCGATACAACCCAACCTTCGGTCTCGTGAAATATCAAAATTTGCCTCCGCAGCTCAAAGCAAATGCAAAATGTGTATTTCTATCATAACATAATATTCCCTATTTATCAACTATTGTTTTACTGGTATTTGAGAAGAATTACTTTAACGTTTTCTAGGCTTTATCGTATCAGTTTGATAGACAAGGCCAAGTCTCGGAGATATACGGTATGTATTCGTGATAGTGTCGATAACTTTGTTCTAGAAAAAAAATGAGGAATTATTGGCCCCTCCCACTAACTCCGCTGGCCACACTCACTGACTCCAACACGAAGTTCCACTTCGAGACTAAACGACATAATTTTCCAAAATTTATGCCCAGTAACATGAAACAAAAAATAAATTGACCGTTGGCAACCACAGCGTCGTAGCTGCAGCTTGAACCATCTGTAGTTACGACGTTAAAGTTGTTGGACTTACAAAAATGCTTCACAAATTTATTGGCTGATCCCGGAGTTCAAAGTTCAATTCCGGTCTTAATGAGTAATTAAATCTGTCAATTGATTCTTTGATTGACAGCCGCGATCGACGTTTGTTTTTTTTTTTTTTTTTTTTGCTTGATCTGACCTATAAAGTAATAGTCAAATGAATAGAAAAAGATAAATGGTTGGTAAAAAACGTGGAAAATGACATTAATTTAAAACCTCTGCGAAATAAAGCATATACTTTGTTCGAATTGGATTTAATGAGCTTCGAACAATCTTTAGTTTTTATTTCGGCGAAGTTCAAGTAATCATCATGAGTACTGACAAGCTAACATTGCCTACACAGTATTTTGTAGGTTACAAAAAGGTTACAAGACAGAAGAATAAATAGGGAATATTACAACAGTGTCTTTTCTATTTATTGTTATCGTGTTCGAGAATCGTGTGTAGGTATTTTAATAAAAATACCTACACAGGATTCTAGAACACAATAACAATAAATAGAAAAACACATTATTGTAATATTCCTTTTATTCTATACCTTTTAGGATATGACATTAAGAAAATTCTCTTAAATGATTAAGAAATAACCATATTTCCGAAAAAACCCGAACGTCAATACACAAAAAAGTAGTCCTTGTTTAACGGTTCTCGATGAATACGGTTTTTTGGTACTTGCCGAATACGGATTTTTTTCTGTCGAGTTGTATTAGATAGGCAGAATTTAATCCACATCTTTTATGGCTATATTATAATACTTCTTATAAGCAGTTTCTTCTTTCAATCATTAAATTGGCCCTTGAAAAGATTTTCATGAAAATTCGGTCTAGGAAAATCATCTGCGTTTCCAGTAGTTATTAACGCCATTTTCAAAACTAATATTCTTTCTTCCTGTTAAATCTAATAAGTTCACTTTAAATGTAATTCAATATGATACATTCCCCGGAATTTACCGGATGAGGTCGTTAGTCTTTGGTAATGTCGATGACGACTGAAATCGACAAATAACGTATTTACCCGATGAATTTCGGCTCTTTTCGTGTTGTACTTCGTTTACTCCTACCGCGGAATATCTTTGCTTCTTTTCTTTCTTTTATTTATGAACAGTCGTTTTCATTGAAAATTGAGAGCCAAAATTCGTCTTTCATAATCAGTGAAAGAGCCGCTTAAACGCTTGTCAAAAACCATAGCCAACAAACGCGTTTACGCTTAAACTAAATTGAGCTAATCTACTAGTTTTTTTTGCCCTTAGTCCATGAGCCAAAAAAGTGACATTTTTTTTTTGTCAAGCTCGAAGACCATTTAAATGCATATGATTCAATAAAGAGATGAAGAGAATATTTTTTGTTTTCATGGAGGTATGAAAAAAAAATTCACACTGTATGAATACGCGAAGCGGATTCATACATAAGTGTAATTAGGTTTATCGGTTCATACCTCCATGAAAACAAAAATATTCTCTTCATTTCTTATAATTTAATAGTATCGCGAGAAAAAGCAAAAACTTTACCATTTTTGATAGCTTTTTGTATGGAACTATTTTGTGCGGAAGCATACAAAATGACTGCATGCTCAAATTTTGTTCATAGGGGTTATGAATAATTTTTTTCGACCATTCAGAACGCCCGTTTTTGATAGACTAAACTAAAGATTAAATTATTATAAAATGCAACGAGATCTTTCTTTTGTTGTTTGTTTGTATTGAGTTTTGCGTGCCACTCAACAACTGATGTCATACGAAGACGGAGAATCGGCATAAGGACTGGAGAAGATAAGGATCTAACCAGGGACCTCTTACACGGGAGTCTAGTATGATACCACGAGACCTACTCCGCCCCCGTAATCTTTCTTTGGAATGCAATCATTTTAATCAGAAACCAACATCAAACTAAAGTACCTTGTTTTATTTCAAACAAACAGTCACGTGATCATATCAAAAATCCCAGAAAAATATCACAGAAGGCAAACTTTCACAATTTCGTAAATCATCTTTAGCATAACGATCATGTCAGAGATCGCCGTTATATGTGATTGTTTGATATCGGTCTCTAAATTACAGTGTTGTTTTTCTATAATACAAATAACATATCTTCCGTTTTATTGCATTACGAAATTAGTTTTCCGAGATGCTTTAACTCTCCTGGCGTAGAAGTTGACGCGCACCGAATGGAATATAAACATAGCTCCCCCGAAATATAATAGGTTTTGATGTTTGTTTTCGGAGAGACTCCAAGAATATTCAGTCAAGCAAATGAAAGATAGGTCGTTTGTTTTAGGACAATATATATCATATTCTCGTTTCTTAAATACTGACATTAGATTTTGGGCTCGGTTTGACTAGACTATGTTTTAAGGCTATTGTTTATATTGCCAAAGAACTGTATATCGGCCATTAAATAGTCCGCTTTATTTAAAATTTTATGGGTGTAATTTAACCTAGACAAACTGTAAACCATGTCGGCAGCCACCAATTGTCTTGGAAAATACATTTTCTTTTTCAAGAGTATATGACAGTATATAATTTAAGAGCCCAGTAATCCGAAAAACCGCAGGCTTGCAGTCATAAATGAACCCATTTTTTATCAAACTTTATTACTTTTTTGTGCGTACTAGTTCTTTGTCAAATGACACTAAGATGCCTAAGATGCTAGATGTAAGTTCTTTGTCAAATGACACTAAGATGCCTAAGATGCTAGATCTTTTTTCTATTCGATTAGAAACCATGATTCACATAGAATCCGATCCGAGTTTTAACGTACCCCGTACCTTAAAGGGGGTATCTACATTGATTTCTTTTCTTGAATTTACCTCCTTTTTATAAATTTCATCTCATATTTTATTGTAATACAATATTCTGAGAAATAATTTTTCAAAAATCAGATTGATTAATAAAATTAAATTTGTATAGTATCCAGTTAGTTTATTCAAAAATTGCGTGCGAAAATTTGCAATGAATTGTGTGAAAGACATATGGTGAGACAAACGGTTACAATTTGATTTATTACTTCCTAGCGGTTCAAATCCAACGTCATCATTACGTTACATGGCGGCATATTTGCAATTTTGTGAAGATCATTTCAAAACTTCTGAAGAGCTATATTATTATTGACACTTACAACAGTTTACTCGAAACTCTTGCTGTCACAAATGTCACAAATGATGTTAGTTATTTTCTTTCATCATAGTTTGGTCATATGCAAATGCGGTCACGCGGTATCAACACCCTAATGTTGTGAAATCTAAAAATGATATGATCCCACCGCGCCTTCGCCATTTACTAATAAAAGTCCACCTTCGTTTCCAGATTTACCACACGAAAACAATATCTGGCTCATATTTAAACACTAAATACCCGTTTGGAATATTTGACATCCCCCCTTGCTTGATCCCACCCCTCCGCTCTCATATCATCTCTACAATCAGCAAATTTGATTTCAGCCATAAATTTTTCAAAATAACAGTGTTTTATATCTTATTTCAACCTCCTGTCGGAGTTCAGTGACGAGCAATCAGCCAATTGAAATTTTTTTTTGTAAATAATTCTGTGGTGAGCTAACGACACACTTTTCAGTCTCATTTATATCATTTTTCTTCGTTAAAGCCATTTGAAATTAAAATTCCCAATCGAATAAACAGACCTGTATTTGGAGTAACCGTTTTGAAAATACTTTAACATCGGATAACACTTAAGGTTCTATCAAGAGGAAATTATATAGATATATATTAAAGAAATGTTTTTCAGTTATTCTCTTAGAAGAGAACTGGCAGATCGATAGAAAAATAAAGATATAAAAGGTTTGATTTCTACTTGTAATATATCTTCGGTTGGCAACAAAAAATATAATAAATACAGCTTTATTGAATATGCATTTACGAGATTTTGGTCGCGCGACAAAGATATCATAGCAACAGTATAAACCTGTTTGTGGTATATTTTGCTGTCTGACGATATGTTTAAAGTTGTGGAAAAAAGGTATCCATGCTTACACTTAAATAGGATGGATCTTATAAATCCGAGAAACAGGAGTAATATCATGTAACTTAAAGCTTATTTTTATGTCTTTGCATGATCCGATAACGCGATGTATTTCATTAAAAGATAAAATCTCTACCAATCATATTTTTATGGCTTCGCCCTTTGGATTTTGCTTTGATTTATATCTTTCCATAAACACATGTTTTATTTCCATCGCCATATAATGGCGACGGAAATAAAGAGTAACATCTATCCATGTGTGCTTGGGTGCGTATGTTTGTTGTGTGTGTCCAATTCTTTTGCGGAGCATATCTTCAGCATTAATTGACAGAATTCAAAATGACTTGGTACAGTTCTAGGTCACATAATAAGGTCATGTGACAAGCACTTAAACGGGGTCATCAAATGATAAGTTTTACAGTTAGGTTCGGTGAGCAATTGGTGGCTCGGATCAATATTTCTAAGATGTTTAACTCATATCTTATAATTTAATCCCATCAGTCAAAACAAAACGAATTTTTTACTAGATTATTAGTAAATTTTACGGATCTACTTTCTGCGCAAACATACAAAAGAATTTACTTGCTCAAATTTTGTTCGTGGAAGTATAAAAATCAGCTGTTCAAACCGCATGAATCTTGATAGACGAAACTGAAATCAAATTATTCAGAAATGAAAGCATTATGTGGTTATCTTTCATCAGTTTTTACTCACATGTGAATTTCTTTTGATATCACGCCGACGATTATTGTCAAGGTCAAGGTTACGGCTCAGGCCGAGCGTTAAATTTAAGCCTTTAATTATGGATGGATCTTAATATTTTGGACACTTGTTCTCTATCATGTGTAGATGTACCTTTGAAAGAAATATTCAGAAAGCTCCAATGTCAAGGTCACGGCTCAAGGTTAAGCGTTAAAATAATGCATTTCTAAATCAATTGGTGGATTTCGAAATAACTTTCCACAATTATTCTGTATAATAAGTTCACGTGTCATAAATAAATGAATAAAAAAGATATCTCCGAGGTCATAGCTCAAGGTCAATCGTTAAAATCAAACATGTCCAAATCATAGCTTCTTCAATTATGGATTGAATTCACTATAACTTGGCACAATTATTCACTATCATGAGTAGATGTACCAGTTGAAAGAATTATTCAGATAGCTCATAGGTCAAGATGACAGCTCAAGGTCAGAATATAATATTAAGCATGTCTGGATCATTGTTCCTAAGATTATGAATACATTTCGAAACAATTTTCCACAATTGTTCTGTATAATGAGTATATGTTTAATTTGAAAACAAATAAATAAAACTTAGGTAGCTTTCAAGGTCAAGATCATAGCCGAAGATTGAACGTTAAAAGTAAGCATGTCTTGAGAAGGGCGAGTATATAGCCCCTGCTTCGTCTGTCCGTCCGTCAGTTCGAACCCTTTACCCCGTTTATTTTATACTTGTTGCATAGGGCTATGTTCGGTGGGCATAATCCGTCTCTGGCGGTTCTCGTTTTAAAGAATAAAACGACCGTTGTTATTACATTGTATAATCAAAGGACTGAAATTACTGAGAAGTTGGAATGTGCTGAAAGGGTCATAACTATGGATTTCGGTTCAAACTCATTTATTACTTTCCGAGTAAGCCTCCTTCCTTTAAACTTAAACCAGCATTCCCATTCGTTTACATATGCGCGTGAATAACGCACAAAAACATAAATGCACATACAGAAATAAAAAACTAGCAATGTCTTAACCCATTCCCAGACAGTGACGCTTTTAAAT
Source organism: Fragum fragum (assembly GCA_946902895.1). NCBI lineage: Eukaryota > Metazoa > Mollusca > Bivalvia > Cardiida > Cardiidae > Fragum > Fragum fragum. The sequence continues at coordinate 27,389,907 of OX336365.1, forward strand.
GACCCTCATTATGAAAACGTTGGAAAACATTGTGGCAAATGAAGAAATTGCTTGTTACAAGCCATTTCTTCATTATCCACAATGTTTTCTGTCCAAAAAGACCAGGATTTTAAAGGTATCATCAACTTTCAATTGTCGTCTGCTACTTCTTTGAATTTGGACTGGTCTAAAATTTTATCGTGTTGAAATGGGTTACAAGCTGGCAAAATTAGAATTTTCAAGCATAACATTATCCTACGTGAACTCCGTTTAGAATCTTGAAAACAGAGAATACCAGCTTCTTCAGTATGAAATCAATGACCTCGATGATTATTTGACCCTCAACTCGGCCAATTCTGTAACGATCATACTAAACTCACGTAGATCTTCACTTCAAGTTTTTGAGTATACGTGGAAATTTGCGGAAACTTGTTTCAGGTCGATCGATTTGAACTTGGGGAAAAAGAATATTTAAATCGTTGTGAGTAAAATTCAAAAGAAAAAAAAAGACGTTAACGTTATTGTAACATTATTGTTTGCACATGGTAGTTTTGCCCTTTTCCTAAAAATTCTGATGAAGATAGTATCAAAATATCCTCGGCGCCCGTAGTCGCGCGATTTCCTTTTTCGTTATTCGGCTTTAGAACCGTAAAAAATCTTAAGTAAAAAGGATCAAGCTGAAAGTTAGATGACACTTTTTAAAGGTTTGATGTGTTATTATTGATTAAAACTTGTATATAACTACATAATAAAGCGTAACTAAATAAGTAGAAACCGGAAGTTGATATGTTTACATTCTAATTTTCAAAATCTTCTACTTTCGTTTTGTATCTTTTTGATTTTTATTGAGTAAAAGCTGTAAATCCCACAATAATCGCGTTTGCTTGATGCCTACGACCCCCTTAATCGCTCTAGAAAGTTTTAAAGCACTGGGCGGCGTGGTTAGTATAAAATGCATTTGCGACCTGAGCCATATTTATAGACATTGCCTATCTATGGTCACATGACTAACACATGTCACTTGAGATCACATCATTACAAAACACGGGACGGCGAATCACAAAAAACATCACTGCGCTGATTATTACCTTATTTTTCAATAATTTAAATCAAACTAAAGCATGTTCAGAAGTCTCTTAACGAATTTTTATATCATCCTCTACATGTGCGATATTATTGTCTTCGGCTACAACTAACTGATTGTCCGTGGCAAGTTTAGATGAGAAGTAACCCGAGGTTTTATTCATATCTAAGAAATCACGTGATAATGTGTTATCAAAAAACCCGAAATGAAATTGTCTTATGCTCATTTTGCGGTTTTGTTAAATCTAAGTCGGAATTGCTCCACATTCCAACTTAAAAATTGTAGATTGTATTACGCCTGTGGCCTTAGCCGGTCGCAGTTCTATGTTTGGTGCAGCATGCAGCAATTAGAACATTTAGACAGATAAGTTTGATTACTCTTGTCGAAAAGTACTTACTTTCTGATTTTAAATTAATCACATTGATTGTAAGAAATGTCGAAATTAATATTAAATACAGACTATAGTCGGTTGACTATAATACGACAGAGTGACGTCATTTGTGTAATATTTTCCGAAAATGAGTATGAATAGAGTACCTGTAGAAATTGTTCTCTTAAATTTCAAAAATAAAACCTGTTCAATTTCAAACGATTTTCAGACAAAAAATTTATTTTATTTCCCTCGCTTCGTTAGAAAATATTGTAGAAAAAAGGGGAAATTGCTTGTTACAAGCAATTTCTCCCTTTTTCTACAATGTTTTCTTACTTATAAAACCGCAGGGACGTAAAAACCAGAGATTGACTAGGGTTAAGGGTTAAGATATTAATCATCACATGCAACATCGGAAATAGCACAGTGGGTTAGGGCGCATAGCCCAAAATGAGGAGCCATGGCGTACATGATCGATTCCCACACGCAGTGTATTCCTTTAGATATGCTTCTTCATGTTTTCACATTTAATAGATTGGTTGATTAGATATTGTTTAACGCCACTTTTAACAGTATTTCAGTCATATCGCGGCGGCTGGAGCACCTAACCATGTATTCCTGGTATTTCTCACACCAGTACTACCAGTACATCCTTTCTTAGCCTCCAGCTGCTCATCCCACTAAGGTTTACGCTCATCCACCCATTGGTGAGAAACTAGTGTAGGAAAGGGTATTCGCCGCGGCCGAGGATCGAATCCGGGACCCATTGACTAGTAGTCCTACTACGCTACGACTTCGTTATGGCCGCGGTCTTCACATTTAATGTCTTTCACTTTTCAATTTAACATGATATATCAAACAACAACAACAACAACAAAATGAATTATAAATTTGCGTATTACACCGACTACAGATTAACCTGTCTCCTAAGTTTGTATTTGGGAGGGTGATCTTTCTGGTATCATAATATTGTCTTTCGGGAAAGAAATAGGCCTAACATTTTTTACAATCCTTTATGTCCTTATCAACTATATGTCATTTTGGCAGTCGTAGAGTCTTTCAACTTTAAGCATAAAAAATCTTTGAGAATACTCACATGTTTAAATTGATTAAAGAATTCTATCTTAAAAATTCTAAGACATCAGTCCTTAAAGAGAAGCAATATAAAAACGCCAGAGAATAACTAGGTCTGATATCAATGTTGACATCTTCCATATAGATGATTTCTTTCTGACATTTAGTAAATGAAAAGGAATTCTGTGGAGCCACGTATGTCATACTCTGTGAAACTTGATTCTGGACGGGAGGGCTTGATAATTTTTTTTCTTTCCCTTAAGGTTTACCCCATTCTTGTTTAATTGACCATTCGTTGGCCAAGCCCCCTTACTCCGCAGGCCCCGCCCATGCATTGCCTCCGTTAGGAAGTCCCGCTTCGATTGAAAAGGCGTTATTTTGCAAACTTTGTGGCCAGTAGAATGTAAAAAAAAGAAGAATAGTTGGTTTGCGACTTGAATAAGCTGTAGTTACGACGTTTGAGTCAAATCAAGATAGAAGGATTGCAAAATGGTGGTCACTGTCGGACTTCAAACACATTTCTAGTCTAAACGGGCTAAAATAATACTTATGAAATGCACTGATAAAATATAAATTTTCTGTTTTAACATTATATGATTTCCTTATATGTTGTCGTTAGGTCATTTGACGAACAGAATGTCGTACCTATTCAAGCTGTAGTTACGCCAGTTTGCTCGCAATCGACGTTATTAAAAAACAACAACATTATTTACATAAACAATTCCTTTATTTTCATTGTTGAAACTTTATCTACTTAAAAGACGCCAAATCAATAAAATAAAATAAAAAAAAAAAAAAAAAAAAAAAAAAATTGACTCTAGTTTCAATCTTAGGATCGACCAGAGGTTGATTCCAAGAAATATGGTAAAGTAAGGTAGAATGGTCGTTTAGAAAATCGATAAAGATAGAAAGGTTTTTACCTATGTCAACCTGCACAGTCCGCAACATTCTGACCAGAGTTGATGTTTCTTGCGCTTCCCTCGGTGTCCTTCTTTGTTCCCCTTTGCTGGAAATATAATTTTCTTTAACCCTTTCCTGTATAATTTCGTGATTTACGTCGCTTTGATTTTATTCTTCAGAAAACATTTTGGAAAAAGGAGATATTACTTGTAACGAGCAAGTTTTCCATTATCCACAATATTTTATATCACAAAGGACGGTTTCATTTCAAATTGCATCCAATTTTCACTGCCTGCAACCTCTTTTTACTTTGGAACAGACTAAAATGTTCAAAAGACGGGAAAGGGATAATCTATCTTGCTAACATTTCCCTATCGACTACATTCATAGTTGCCCGAACAACTTCTGAAATGTGCAATTTGTCTTCGCCTTTCTCTACCACTGTCAATAAATGTTTGTTTGCAAGCAATTAAGGTACATCACTCATGCTTTAAATTTCATTTCTTGAATGTACCACCCTAAATTTTTACAAACTGGTCGGTAACACAGAGAGATAACAGCAAGAGAATTCAACTAGAATTATACATGTGTAACAAATATCAGCAAGACTGGAAGCCAGTCTAAGGGATGATCAAAGGTCTCAATTTTAATCCCCCAGAAACATCTAGACCTTTCTCAATATGGGCTCTATTGTTTTAAACACTTTTCACTCATTCCCAAACGATCCCATTTTTTGACGTGATGCCTCTCAAAACGAAAACTTTGGAAAACATTGTCGCAAAAAAGATTGCTTGTTTTAAGCAATTTCGTCATTATCCTCAATTCTTTGTATCCCAAAAGACAAAGTTTAATTTTTTTTAAAGAAATATGCAACTTCTTTAAATTTCGACCAGTCTAAACTTTTGCTGTGTGTTAATGTGTTAATATAATGGGTTAAAACATCATCTGCTGTAATTAGTCTTTGATTTAACAATGTCGACACAAGGTATGAAAATGTTAAAGTTTCCTTTAACCAAAAGTTATATAATAACTTTGGTGAGCTTTGTAACGCTATGATACTGTATTCTAAGAGCAAGGGACGTAGAAACAATGATGTTAATATTTAATGACAAGAACAGAAGTTACAAAAACGGCCATAATTAGATCAACCAGAAGCCATCGGGAACGATGTCAGCTTCAATAACAACCAACATGTCATAGAATCAGCCCCCTATATCACACTGCAACCTGCATTGGGTAATTTACAACCAGGTTCTGTGATAGAAAGTGAATGTCGTCTATGGGTTTCCAGGACATAGTAAATGCAGTCTGAATGAGCTGTTGTTACGATGTTTCGAAAGCCATCGGAGTTTTGTCAGATTACGATCTGACCAATTACCAAACAAACAAACGATTAATCTGATAAAAAATCAAATTCAAGAAAGTTGAGAACGACAACTGCAAGTAAGTTGAATATTAACCCTTGTCATTCTGAACCCGGAATATTCCTGTTTTAGCAGGAGGTATAGACAAAGATCAGGCTGCACATATGTGCACAGCCTGCACATATGTGCATTCTGATATCTATCTTCAATTCCTACTTTTCTCTTTTAAGAGTTATTTATGAAGAATTAACTCTTCAATAATTGTATCCAGTACTGTCAGCTCTCTCATTTTAATGAAATTCTTTCAAGCATGACAAGGGTTAAATACACCCTGTCTTTCTGCGTAGAAAAAAATTATAAAAGACATGGCTTGTAGCAAGCAATTTCTAAACTCACTAGTTCTCCACGAATTCTTTTCATGACGGTTTCAAAGATGACGGATTGTGTGGAAATTGGTTAAACAACGAAAATATTGAGCTTTTCCAGTCTTTTTTGGTTGTTGTTTCTACTTATCAAACAACAACCAAGAAAGACAGTAAAAGCTTGATATTTTCGTTGTTTATCTTTATGATAGCTTTACATATGTCTACGACAAGAATATAATGTTTTGGGCGCGAATCCTAGCTTACTATCCCTAAGCAGGATAGTAACCTAGGATTCGTGCCCAAAACATTATATTCGACACTTTTACAAGGTTAGTTTCCATATACATATTTTTCCAACTTAGCAACCCTTGGTTTCTAAAGCAAAAATTCTTGTCGAACACATTTGTAAAGACATCACCTAGCGTGGAATGTAATATATTTTTTTCTGGAGCCAAAAACATCTTTTTAACGTTGATATAAGAATGAGAATCTACCATTCGTTAATCTCCGAGAGAATCGGATCTTAACTTCGTTAAGGTTAGAAAATATTTCTAATTTTCCAAGGCTTGCTTAACAGTTTTCATAATTTTAACCCGTGTCATGCTGAAAAAAAAAACCGTTTCAAAAATGCATTAAAATCAAAGTATTTAAAACACTAAAAACACTAGTAGTGTGGTAATATTTCTGTGAAACAAATTACATTAGCAATTTTGACTGGTATTTATTGGACAGGCGGCTGGGACTAAGATCAAGCTGCACATTTGTGCAGGCTGATCTGTGTATAAATCTCATTCTAAAAACAGGAATTTTCCGGGTTCAGCATGGCAAGGATTAGAATCGATTAAGATCAGATAGTATTAAAGAAAATCTCAAGATCGATCCTATATGTCAAAAGATAGGATAAAAAACTACCAAAGTGAGAGGAGTATAGCTTTTGGCTTCCATGAAATATTTAGGTTTTACAACAGCTTAACCCATTCCAACACAGCAAAATTTTAGACTGGTCCAAATTGAAAGAAGCTGCAGACGACAATTTCAAGTTAATGGAATTTTGAATTTTTTCGACTTTTTGGGTAGAAAACATTGTGGATAATGAAGAAATTGCTTGATACAAGCAATTTCTTCATTATCCACAATGTTTTCCAAAGTTTTTTTTCTTGAGGGGCGTAAAAAGGAGGGATTGAGTTGGAATGGGTTAAGCCTTGGCATACTGAATTAAAATCCTATGTACATATTTGCTTTAAAATCAAAGGTCTGACAGTACTGGGAGGTCTTGATGAGGGTCAATATTTCTTTTAAAAATTGCCCATAAACTCCGTTGGTCTTGTCCATTGATTCCGATAGGAAGTTCTACTTCGATTTTTAACGGCGTTATTTCACACAAATTATGGCCAGGAGCCTGAAACAAAAGGGTAAAGTGGTTGGTTAGCGACCTAAACGTCGAATTCGCTGTAGTTACGACGTGTAAGTCGCCAAGCCAACAAAAAGCTTCACAAAAATGGCGACCAATGTCGGGGTTAAGAAATCTCTTCTAGTCGAAATGAATGATTTCATCTGTCGACTGATTTTTGATTGAAAGCCGCGATTTGTAAATTGCGTTATTCATAATATATCCAGTATTAATGACCGATATGCGGAAGTAGTCGCTTGCAGCCACATGCAGTGGTATTTGCTTTATCACAGAACGTTTTTTACATCGCCCTTTCTAAAAGTATCTGTAATGGTTGAATTTAATAAAACAAAGCATTTATCTAATACCATGATTTTCCTGCCCCAAGGATATACCGCCAAATATTCTTTTTGATGATATACAAGGCACCATGAATTTGTATTTCCCGAGAAAATCGTTGGAAGAAAATCTAACTATTTACACGGAAAATGTCAAGATTCATTACAGATCTACTTGCTTTATTGCGGTTTATGTACAATTCCTTTCCCTGGTAACAACAGAAAGAATTTTTTGGCGTTTAAACAATATCTGCAAAAAATCTTATCAAAGAAAAGTTACATTCTGTTTAGTACTCCAAGCTGTAGTTACGACGTTAAGGTCGACAACCATGGATTTTGCCTTTTAATTTATCTTCCTGAACAAACATCATACAAACTCACATTGTTTGGTATCTCGGTTTGCCTAAACAAAATTGCATGGGCGTGGTCAGCGATCCGTCATCTGGGAGTAATCAACAGATCGCCGGCCACGCCCACTGACCTCTGACAGGATCCTCTGCTCGGCGTTATTTTTGCTAAATTCGCGGCTTGTAACTTATAACAAAAAGTAATAATGGTTGGTTGACTACACAAACGTCGTAACTACAAAGCCGCCGTCATAACGCAGTTGGTAGCGCGTCGGACTGTCAATCTAGAGGTCCCGGGTTCGATCCCCAACGGCGGCAATCATCCTTTCCGACTATTTGTCTCTCACCAATGGGTCGTTAGTCGTAGTCCTATGTGGGATAGCAGCTGGAGGCTAGGAAAGGATGTAATGGTAGTACTGGTGTGAGGAATACCAGGATTCCATTGTTAATTGCTCAAGCCGCCGCGATATAACTGAAAGATTGTTGAAAGCGGTGTAAAACGCCATTCAAACAAATCGTAACTACAGCTTAAATAACCTGCAGTTACAACGTTTAGGTCGCCAAGCCCTCAGAATTTCTTTCATATTAATGTCGGCAAATGTTGGAGTTCAAAGTTGATTTTCGGATTATATTTGACTTTGGAATGGCTTTTGAGTAGTATGGAATGAGCTAGCTAAGTAACTTTAGAGCGAAATTAGCGTTTTGAATGAATTTAATAATCTGTAATTGACCAATCTCTTACTCCCCCTACTTATTCCGTTGGCCCTGCCCCTTGACTCCTACAGGAAGTTCCGCTTTGATATTTAAAGCCGCTTTATTTTGCAAAACTTATGGCCACTAGCATGTAGCAAAAAAGTGGAAAGGTTGATTGGCGACCAAGGGCAAGTGCCGGAGCTAAAAACTCGTTTCTGATCTAAATGAATGACTCTACTTGTCGACTGATTATTTGATAGACAGCACCGATTGGTCAACCCCTCCGTTATATAAAATAATTGCGTATTGCTTTAGATAGATTTGTTTGTTAAATCTGATCATATATTTTCAAATACAAGTCAACGAATAAAATCCTTGAATGTTTGGAGAGAGCTGAATGAAGTTATGAAATGCTTCAAACGATTCCAGTAAGTGATTTGAATGGAATCACTCAAACTGGAATGTAAAAAATGATTTTAAATAAAATTCAGTGGAGCAGGTCAATTTCAGTGGGTTATTTAGTGTAGCTTCTTGCTGTGACTACATTTTAACCAAATAAGAATAATCCTGAGATATACAGGAGAATGGTTCATCTGCACGAAACATCCCCTCTGAAGAATTTGTAATAAATCCTAGTTGAAAATAAATAAAGTATGTAGATATCTCCCATAAGTGAAGTTAATATACTCTGCATTGGGATATATACTTCTTCATTTTGTTCTTATGCTTTTTGACAGGGATATAAAAAATGCAGTCTAGTTTATGTTCACGTCTTAAATTGTAATTTAGGTTTACTGAGTATGGCTGTCTGCCCACATTGATCACAAATTAACTTCGGAGCGAGTCGATACGATTGACTGCTATACAAACATAAGTTTTGATTCGGCGAAATAAAATGTTTATTCAAAAATCTGCAAATTCTTTATCAACAATGTTTTCTACCCCTAAAGATAAAGATTTCTAATTTGCCATAAGCTTTGAAATGTCGATTGCAAGTCCTTTCAAGTTGGACCAGTCTAAAATTTTGTCGTCTGGTAATGGATTAATTTTGGAGAAAGACATGCATGGCAGCCATTGAAAGCAATAAACATCTAATTTATTGATCACTGGTCACGCATACTGGCCTCTAACAATAAATCCTTCCTGGATATCAAACGGCGTTATTATGAAAAAGTTGTGGCCAGTAACAATTAACTGGTTAAATGATTGGCTGGCGATTAAAACGTCATAACTACAGCTTCAATAAGTTTTAGTTAAGAAGTTTAAATCGCCCAACCAACAAAAATGCTTCACATAATCGATGTAGGTCTAAATGAAAGATGTGGTCGGTTGGATTTTTGATCGACATCACGCTAAATTAATTGTCCCATTGAAAATGTATAGTGCACCAGTTCTAATAGTAAAGAGAATTGACCAATCGCTTGCCCCACACTCTTCGTTAGCCCCGCCCAATGACTCTGACAGGAATTCCCGTTTCGATTTTGAACGTCGTTTTTTTGAAAAGTTTATCGCCAGTAGCATGTAACAAAAAGGTAGTATAGTTGGTTGGCGACTTTAAAGTGTCCAAACCAACAGAAAGGGTTGAAAAAATGGCGGCCAATGTCGTAGATTAAAAACTAATTTCTGTTCTCAATAAATGATTTCATTGGTCGACTGGTTATTTGATTGACAGTCGCGAATTTCAAGCTGTATTTACAAACGTTCTGGTTGCCCAGAGACGGTATAACCTTTAACTGACCTATTCCTACTGATATCTCGACATTCAGATAATTGACAGCCATTAGACGAGTGATATATGATTCGTGTTCTGTTTGATAATCACATAATGGTGACACGAAAGATACACTTGTAACGTGATGTCCTATTAAGTCACTTCAGGCCAAAGGTATATGTAAGAATACTTTAATTCTGGTCCCTTCTATCAAGATTAAGGCGTTTTGATAAGCCGACTTTGTCCATACTTTCATGAACAAAATGTTGAGTACGCCAGTATTTTGTATGCTTGTTCTCAAATTAGATCTATAAAATTTACTCAAAACTAGTGAAATATTTGCTTTGGTATGAACCTAATTCGCGCATTTATACAATGTGATTAAGATTGTATAACAGTACTCAAAGTAGATCTATAAAATTTCACTCACATCTGAGAACTGAAATATATAGGGAATATTACCACAGTGTGTTTTTCTTTGCGTTGTTATCGTGTTCGAGAATCGTGTGTAGGTATTTTTTATTGGATGAGACCGAAGGTCTCATCCAATAAAAATACCTACACACGATTCGAGCACACGATAACAACAAATAGAAAAACACACTGTTGTAATATTCCTTTTATTATATACCTTTTAGGAAATGAAATTAAGAAATTCTCTTAAATGGCTAAGAAATAACCAACTTTCCGAAAAACCCGGAACGTCAATACACAAAAAAGAAGTCAGTGTTTAACGGTACTCGACGAATACGGTTTTTTGCTACACGCCGAATATTGATTTTTTTTTCTGTCGAGTTGTATTTGACAGCCAGGTTTTACTCCATATCTTTTATAGGTATATAATAAAATTCATTTCGAGCAATTTTATGTTCATTGGGAACAAATGTTCCAAATGAAAATAGAAACGCTCCGTTTTCCTGTAGCCTGTGTGATAAGATCTTGAATGATTGTCCAAGAACTGTGTTTTAGATTGGAATTTCATATCTAATCCGGTAGAGAACGGCTGAGACATTTAATGTTCGTCTTTCCAAGGCGTTGGTATAGTTTTAAGATGATATTCGAAGTACTTAAGCCATGAATATGAAAATCATATATATTAGTTTAAATGTAAAACTATGTTTTGTTGTAGAAGGGCTTCCTTCTTTAATATCTCTAACAACAACAACAGCAACAACAACAGCAGCAGCAGTGGTAACAACAACAACAAAGTTACCTACTTATAAGTATACATCCATGTACTTATATGAACTGTGATATCATTATTCTTTTTATTTACTTTAAACCATAACCAGATGACAAAATATTACAAAGGTCCTAAATCATAGAAGTTGCAGATTACAAGATGATATTATTTTAAGTAATTCTTCTTGGAAGAATGCAATGTGAAAAATGCAAAAGTTGCTTGTAACAAGTAATTTGTACACTTAACTCATTGTTTACCCAAACCTTTTTCTTCGGTGATATCAAAATGCGCTATTGGTTTGGGATCAAATAAATGCAGTTTTGTTGAACCGAACATTTAAAATGAATTGAATTTAATTTGCAAAAATGACCATTCCGTCGGGTTGAAAAAATGTTGAAAATAATATTTTCTCAATCTTAAAATCACAGGGACGTAAAAACCAGAAGGAACCCTTTCCTGTACAATCCTTGGTTTTTACGTCCCTGTGGCTTTATACTTGAGAAAACTTTGTGGTAAAGGAAGAAATTGATTGTAACACGCATTTTTTCTTTTTCCACAATATTTTCTATCCTATTTTTCAAACTAAATAAACTTTTCGTCTGCAAACGTTTGAATTTGGACAGGTGTAACATTTTGGAAAACAAGAAAGGGTTAAACAAGAAAGGGTTACATGCAGTTTTGTCCAACACCACCAGCATATAATGTATGCTTTATGTGTAACGATGAACACATCCTGACCAAGGCTGGGGTAATAAACCATAATTTGATGTATTTTCACGAGTTTAAAAGTTTATTCAAATAATTTACTCAATGAGCATTGGGCACCAAAATGAGCCCAGGAAATAGATTATATATAGGGAATATTACCACAGTGTCTTTTTCTATGCGTTGTTATCGTGTCCGAGAATCGTGTGTAGGTATTTTTTATTGGATGAGACCGAAGGTCGAATCCAATAAAAATACCTACACACGATTCGAGAACATGATAACAACAAATAGAAAAACACACTGTTGTAATATTCCTTTTATTATATACCTTTTAGGAAATGACATTAAGAAAATTCTCGTAAATGGCTAAGAAATAACCAACTTTCCGAAAAACTCGGAACGTCAATACACAAAAAAGAAGTCAGTGTCTAACGGTACTCGACGAATACGGGTTTTTGCTACACGCCGAATATTGATTTTTTTTCTGTCGAGTTGTATTTGACAGCCAGGTTTTACTCCATATCTTTTATAGGTATATAATAAAAACGCTTACATGCTAATAGAGGATACCAAGATAACATAATAATTAATAAATATCGAGTAAAAAGGGGAAAGATAAACGGACAGATAGATAGTTAGATAGAAATATCGATCGATAGATAGAGAGGGGTATGGAGAGAGAGAGAGAGAGAGATAGAGGGGGGAGGAGAGAGGGAGAGAGAGAGAGAGAGGCGGGGGGGGGGGCAAAAGTTGTTGCCAATCATGACTGTAAAAAGTTTTAAATGACTCGGGTACATGACAAAGTATCGTTGTTTTCCATACAAAATACTGTCTCCCACTGTACTTAAACCGTGCGTCATGCTTTGCACGTGATTCCACAGGTCAGCATCTCGAAACGAAGTAAAGCGCTTTATTATACAGAATAAACTGTGAAAATGGATTATTTTCTTCAGTGGATATGTCCAAAAAAGGTATTGTTGTTATCATTTTTCATAATCAGTGTTGCATATTTAGATGCAATCCCAATCTTCAATCATGGGACGTCATGGGTTCGATCCCCGGCAGCGGCACATATCCTTTCCGACAATTGTCTCTCCCACAGAGAGCAGTTTACGTATGCTAGATATTGGCTAAAATGACCCAAAAGTCAAACCAGGCCTTTTGTACTCCGAAAGCTGTATAGTTTTCATGGAATGGATGGGTCAAGGCTACAAATAATTTTATGTCTGACGAATATGCACTACTGTTAATTGTGTAAACAAAAAAGGGTAATTTTTAGAGGCGTTTAAAACAGACAGGGTGGGATCTCAAGAATTCTGGATTGTATCCGCTGTCTATATACAGTATTTCTAAATGGCCTGATTTGACTTTTGGGTCATTTTAGCGAATATCTAGCATACGTAACTGCTCCCTGGGTGGATAATCGTAAACCTAAGTAGGATAACAGCTGGAGGCCTGGAAAGGATGTAGTAGTAGTACTGGTGTGAGAAATACCAGGAATCCATTGTTAGGTGCTCCAGCCGCCGCAATATGACAGAAATACTAATACACGTGGCGTAAAACCCCAATCAATCAATCAATATTTAGATGCAATACACGAATATTAAGAAAACAACAGGAACAACAACACCCCCCCCCCAAATTATTCTGGTTTTACCAAACATGAATACTATTACCAAAATGAAAAGGTCCCTCTACCTGATTAAAGCTTATAGGATTACTCCGACGACCCTGGTCTACAAACATCGTTATTACAGCTTACCAAAATCGCCAATCGAAATTGTTTGGATGATATCTTTACATGAAGGTTAGATAGTTAAAGTGCCAAATTTCCTACGTACAAATATACATACACATGAAAATAACTACACTTTTAATTATGTCAAAAAGCAAAATATATAACAAAGTTGTAATCTTAGAAAAAACAAAGCAAACAAACAACCCCCTAAACTAATCAAAAGTCAAAGCATCCGTCAACAACAAACTAAACAGCGAAGTAAGTAGTACAAAATCGATGTACTAGTTTGCTGGCTGCGATAACGTATAGCCCTCTTTCAGATGATCTGGTGGCGAGGTTACCAGAAAGAGGACTACGTTATCGCTGGGTTGCCTGCTAATGATAAGATAACTGGACTAACATAGACTGTCGAGTGCTATGATACGTGGACAAATGACCTCATTTAGAGTAAATAAGATCTGCCAGTGACGCTTAATGCAAGTACTTTAGAGTCCCTTCATGAGATGGATTATATCAATTTCACTCTCTTCGGATCATATTAATTCCTCGTACATCCCGCTACCTTCCCTCTGTGAAAACTGAATAATTGAGTTTATAACATGACCTACCGCCCGGGAGTGAAATAAACCCGTTGAATATTTTCGATGCTATACGGGTGATATTACTCTAGTGATATTACTCTAGTGAAATAATTCGAACTTTACCGTCACACGTTACCATCACGTAACAACGACTGTACTGACTCCATTTTTCAAACACCGTTCTATGTTTCCTGGAATATCATACATCGATGAATTCCTTTAATTTTAGTGATTTTTTAAAGTAAAAATAGGGTTTCACTAATTGATTGATTGATTGAATTGAGTTTAACGCCACTTTAGACAGTATTTCAGTCATATCGCGGCGGCTGGAGCACCTACCAATGGATTCCTGGTATTTCTCACACCAGTACTACCACTTCACCCTTTCCTTTCCTCCACTAAACTCGTCATGTAAAACAGGTGAAAACTCGACAGCGCCACGCGTATCGGTTTGTAGATGACTCGTTTGACCTTGCTTTTCAAAATTTTTGACCTATCCAAATTCAAAGGTTTTGCAGACAAAAATTTAAAGTTGGTTTAAATTGGCAAATAACCATTCAGTAGGGTAGGAAATATTGTAGAAAAAGAAGAAATTGCTTGTCACAAGTAATTTCTTCTTTTACTACAATCTTTTTTCTAGTATACATCACAGAGACGTAAAGTTTCGGGTTTGCACAGGAAAGGGTTAATAAATTCGTTATCCCATGACCACTTATTCATTATCTCCTATTGGTCTTTCCTGTCCAGTGTAATGCGATTTTGAAAAGCTAAGCCTTATATTTGATACTGTTGTTTATGTCCCAGGACGGATCTTACTGAATATACGAGCGTGTTGCGATGGTATCTTTTCAACTTTGAATAACCAGAATTGAAAGATTGGTTATATTTAATTATTGTTACTAAATATGATTTGCATGTGTCAAACGCAATAGAGGCTCTAGAAATTCCCTGCGACTAGATCGTAGGAATAGGAACGTCCACGACCATTGCCAGTTCAAACATTTCCTCAAATTTACTGCGTTACAAAAACTTACGGAAGATCTTTGTGACATAGTAGAACTACGTTTCTGTACCCTGAAAAAGTTTATTTGAATGAATTATTCAAATACACGAGCGTCCGTTAAATCATTCTCTTATACACTGCCCTTGTTTGACGCCACAAATACTTCTAGAAAAAATTAAAATCGATGTGTAAATGAATGATTCTATGATATTGACACGAAGCTCAGATAATGAGCTAATTTAGAGTCGTTAGGTTATGTGTTTTTTATTATGGCTCGTGAAAAATCTTCAATAGCTAATTACGATTAAATGCCTGGTACTGTTTTTTTAGTGTTTGGTTTACTGGGGAAATATCTGATTAGCCAATCTTTGGTTCACATTTTTCCTTTTCTTTTTCCTGTTATAGTAAACGAAATTCATTTCATTTTGTAAGATTTTCTTAAATGAAGCACAACAGAGATGATGCTGTAAAGGGGAATCAATGAATAGCATCTCATGGGATTTAATTCGTTTTACAATACGTCCTATAAAGGAAAATATGGTCTTCATGAAAATCAATGTTTAAATCTGTTTTCATGCACTTTCTCTAATGCTTTAGATTTATTTATCATTCATTCGGATCAGACTTCTGAAGAATACATTTCGATGTGATGTCCTGGATTCCGGATGAAGTGAGTGAATTCTGATGTATGCCCAACAACCCTTATTAGCTCGGCTAATTTCGGAGAAAACCCGAGGTATTGCGATAGCATTGGTGTCCTCTACGTCCTTGTCGTTGTTGTTGTCGTAGTCGTCGTGAAATTTTGTGATTTCTCTGGTTCTACTAAAGGCACTCACTTGAAACTTGGCACACTTGTTCACTATCAAAAGAGCAACCTATACTATCAAGGGGGATAAGTCTAGATGCATTTTGTCCACTATCCAGCACGCAACAGCCGAGCGTAGGCACCCATGGGCGGTGCTCTTGTTTTGTAGATGCACATTGGAATGGTTTCAGGACGAATCAATTTAGTGCCCGCAATACATGGTCTATAAAAGAAATATTATATTAAGATCGTCATACTATCATTTCTGTTCAATACGCACATGGAAGAAATGCCTATGAAACTAGTCAACTCCAAAGTAACGCCAAAGGACCCTAAATAGCTCAATGAAGAGAATAAAGGTCTTTATACTAAAGCGTACTAAAATACCGAGTATTTATTTTAATGCTTTCTGGTGGATTATTAAGATTTTTGGGTAGAATTTCGCTTCATTTACAAACTAGTAAACTTATCAAATTGCTGTAGTAGATCGAGCCCTGCTTTCGCTAATTTCGCCTAAGTGAACGTAATCTAAGTGGTGGAACCAAAGATGCTGATGACGTCATCGACGTGAGACATGACGCGATTTTAGAGGCGTGACTGAAAAAGGTTCAACTCTGTCTCCTTTTGCCTCAAAGAAATAGAATAATAGTGATTACTCTAGCGTAATATCAGCAATATAACTAATATCAAAGATGTCCAGCGGATGTATTTTCACTCTCAACTCGTCCGACATGTTCCACTGTGTAAATTTACATATTATATAGGACTTATAAGGGGCAGTGTTTTGACAAATAATTAATCCTCGAGATATTCTATTACTTATTATTCCAAATGTATTAGTCAAGAAAAGTCTGTGATTATATCTTAAAAGATTCTACAAAATTAGAATAAAGTAACTTTAACTGTTCTAAGCAATTCTTCATGATTAGTAGACACTAGCTCAAGTTACTATGAAATAAAGGATTTCTTTGAAAAATCTTGAGAACTACATAGAGCAGTTCTTCAATACGTTTCATCCGTATTGATTGAAGCAATGACAAGGAGTAATGAAAATACACCAATAAGTCATTTTTTGTTTGTTGGCGACCAAACTATCGTTACTACAGCTTAAATAAGCTGTAGTTACGATAATTTGCTCTTCCAAAGACGCTTTGAAGCAGGCATTAACCTTCATATATTAAACGAACATGATGCATGGGTGTGATCAAAGATAGGGTAATACAAGAAAACAAAGGATGCGTTTGATAGCTGGTGACATTCCTAGAACAGATTATATCGATAGATTCCCAGAGAATGTATCGATGGAGAGAGATTACAGAGAAGACAGAAAACCTGTTGGTTTTCTTTGTCCGGGGTCATGATACGATTCTAGTACACTTAAACTTGTATTAGGCGGCCAAAAGGTGGTCACCGAAGAGAATGGTCGCTCAATATATTCGTGACGTAATTGTAATTGTATACATATATTATTGCAGAATTCTCATTCAATCCTATGCTCTTTCAAATCATTAGAATCATCTTATTGAAACGATTCTAATGAGTGCAGATTACACAGAATTTTGTTAACACATTACCATACTCCCAAATTTTAGACTGGTCGAAATTAAATGGAGTTGCAGACGACAATTTGAAGTTCATGGTATCTTTAATTTTTACCTTCTGGTTAGAAAACATTGTTGATAATAAAGAAATCGCTTGTAACAAGAAATATCTTCATTTTTAACATTTTTTTCCAAAGCTTTTTTTTCTTAGGGGCGTCTAAAAGAGTCATTGAGTGGGAATTGGTTAAAGTACTTGAAGGGGAGTTTTGATCATGGCTGCTTAATAAAAGTGATGACTTTTTTCTAAAATCGGTAAACTTTCTATATGCTGATTTCTTTTAACAGGAAATATTTCAGTGAAATCTGCCCTCTGTCATGAATTGCGGAATATACATGTACACAAGGCAAACGTTTTAATCAGACACGTTTCATCTAAAGATTTTCAAATAACAAATATCGCGAAGTATATAGTGGAATTCAACACCTTTACCCTGATTAGTAGATGGCATGTTTAAAATCAAAGAACTGATAGCACTGTGAAATTGAAATGCGGTGAATGCAAAAAAACTGGGGAAAATGATGGTAACTATCATCATGCCAAATATAAGCGGTGTAGGCTTGGATAGTGTTGAAATAATTTGCAATGTCTTTTGGTTTTCATATCGAAGAGGAAGTAGATGCTAACTATATTTACATGAAGCGCATATCCCCTACCTTTATATTTTCAATAGACTTTCAGACATCAAATTTCCGCAATCACTACTCTCGTTTTAAACGAATTTGACAAACTTTTTACATATACTTTAACACATTACCAGAGCACAAAATTTTAGATAGTAAAGATAGTAAAGATATTGTTGATTATTGCTGATTCTGTATTTCATTTAAACCTTGTCTTTTGGGGCAGATATCATTGTGGATAAGGGAATGCTTGGAAACAAGTATTTTTTCCACGAAGATTTCCAAACCTTTTTTCTTGATAGTCGAAAAAAGCGGCATTTGTGGGAATGGCTTCACTAGAAAGCCTTAATTTGACCGGACCGAAATGTAACTTGTCTATTTCTGCATATGCATTTAGGATACGACCGATATTTATTTCGGTGTGAACGAATCTAGAAGATGCATTAGTGTAATTGAAAACGAAGTAAGAAACAAAATATTTGTCATTCTGACAGATGGGTTCTAGGGAAAAGGAATGAATTCAACCCTTTTCGTTTCTTTGAAAATGTAGGAATAGCTAATGTTTGCCGAACCCTAACAGTCAATCTTATGATCGATTGGCCAATCAAAATTACTATTTTTGTCGGAAACGATGTTATTTCAGCCCATCAAGCCTAAAATTATTGTGTGTAGGTCGCCCAAAGAATGATTAGATTTTCATGTTTTGCCCCTTGGCGACCAACAAACTAGTGCCGTCATTTATCTTAGGTAGTTTGTGATATGGAAGTGTCAGTTTAACCCTTGTCATGCTGCGCCCGGAATATTCCTGGTTTGGCAGGAGGTACAGACAAATATCAGTCTGCATATAAGTGCCGTCTTATCTTGGTCTACACCTCCTGTTTGTCCCTTCAGCCAAAATTATTTGAATAATCAAGTCTCGAAATAAATATTGACCCCTATTAAGACCTTGTATGCAGGGCTTTCAGTCATTTATTTTCAAGCATTTCTGTATATGATTTTTAATTGCATGACAAGGGTTAAGAGGGTGTTGCTTCTTACCTGTCTTTTTCCTTTTGACCAATGTCAGATAGTCAGGCCTTGTGGTAGCGTTTCAAACTGAGGAATTATAGACTCCATGGCCATGAAATTCTGGGGGTCAAAGCTCATTTTTGAAGCAAATCAAGAGATGATTTTGAAGGTTTAAGTGACAAGTGACCCTTTCATGTAGAGATATGAAGTAAGGATTTAATTTGATCAGTTTTCCATAGTATATAGGTAAATCATTGAAATATTTAGACATAAGTCCCTGCTTTGACCCTTAGATTTCTTTCTCAGGGGATCAATATTAACAACCTCGGAAGAAATTTCGATGTTTTATTGTGAAAACGGGATATTTTCAGATTTTTGAGGACCAATAACTTCGTTTACGAGTCAAACACAAGCACTTATAGCGTCTCTTGACGTCTTTAGTCTCTGACTTGACATTTTGACTGAACGACTTTAACCCTTGTCATGCTGAATCCGGAATATTCCGGTTTTGGCAGGAGGTGTAGACTAAGATCAGATGTGCAGGCTGATCTTAGTCTATACCTCCTGCTTGTACTTTTCCTGCCAGTGTTTCTTTGGAAGTTGATTTCTAAAAAAATATTGTATTTTGAACAACTCGTTCTATCAGTGCTTTCAGGCCTTTGATTTTACTACAATTCAATAAGGTAATTTATACAGCGTGACAAGGGTTAATAAGGCAAATCCCAATGGTTGGCGACCTAAACGTACCAAGCTTTACAAGCTTAGACGTTGAAGTCCTCAAACCAACAAAATCAATAACATTTATGTGTAAGTTTAAAGTCCACATCCGGTCTAATATGATGATTTGATTGGTCCATCGATAGTTTGATCGATTGCGGCGATCCGTCAATTGCTAGAAAAATTCTCTTTACTACCTTTTCGATCGATTCCTGTTTTAAAGTATTATGTTTCAATAGACAAATCTAGCTTAACCCATTCTCACACAACAAAATTTTATACAGGTCCAAATGGGCTCCTACCGATATACGGAGTTGTCCTGAAAATTGCCCTTTAATTAACTCCCTTGACTCGACTGGGTAGTTCCGGTTTAAATTTGCTATATAGAGTATATAAGGGCTGAGACTAAATGCTCCTACTTTACGTAGAATCAGATATATTTTCAGAATTTCATACAGAGGAATGTTGTGTACTCTTAAAATACTCTTAGAATATGGAATTGTTATGGTAGTTTATATTAACGTTGACACGTTTTAATCGTTTTTCTCTCCCGACCTAGGAACCAATTTCATTCTCGTCCAGGTTTCATATTTAACTTCTCATTTTCGAAACATAATTAGCAAAGGCGTCCTTTATAGGAAATCATTGCGTTTACTTCTTTATTTTGAAAAGACTTATTAAAACAAGGAAACCACACAACAACAACCAAGAATAACAATATTGCGATAAAGAGTACTTTTTACGCCGATTTTCTCCACATTTGAAAGATCCTTTATTTTCGGTTTACATGGCTATTAAAATCTTGTTCGTATCATCTTTCGTTCTGAGATTTTTTTTCTGTAAAGGGTTAAATGGTTAATCAAATTCAAAGTTAACAATGTCCCCTCATAAACTGCTGTTTAAATCAAAGTAACTTACTCGCTTCTTATCGGTATCTCTGATCGCGTAATAGACAACGGGTGGTATTTTGGATATACACTGGATATATCTCATAATGATCGGCTATTTGCTTTTGATTTTCACCCTATATCCTCTTATTACAAGTATCAAAGGAAGTCGTTTGCTATTCTATCTAATTCTAAGGAAATTACGAGTTTGTACATTTTAAATAGGATTATAAATGCAAGGTAAACGAAATTTATTTTAAACGTTTCTCATTTAGACAAATTTGGAAAAATGTTTAAGTAAGAAAAATCTGAAAAAAAAAGAAAAAAAACATGTTTAAGATCTCTTTTTTACAACAAATGATTTCAATTTTTAGTTATATACATTGTATCATATATGTCATTGCATGATATATCTCAATATAGTAATAAGAATTTGGTAAATGGATTAACACATTCAAAAAGATTGTCATAGTTTGATCTTTGTAACACTTCTTACGGTCATCTCTTTTATTTTCCACTTTTTTCATTTCTCACTTTTTCTCAAAAACTTAAATACATGAAATGATATATATAAAACAATAAATTAAAAACAAAACATACAGTAGGGTAGAAATACATTGGAAAAGGAAAGAAATTGCTTGCAACAAGCATATTCATTTTCTACAATGCATTCTCAATTTACATATTATTTTTCTACAATTCATTCTCAATTTGAAAGCCACAGGGACGTATAAACCAGGTTTAACCAGAATGAATTTTATATGAAAAATATAAATTTGTGCACTCATCTACTATCAGATGCTAAAGCTTGTGCAGGTTGATTGATTTAAATTGGTTTACCCATTCCCACACAATGACGCTTTTAGGCGCCCCTTAAGAAAAATAATTTGGAAAACATTGTGTAAAATGACAAAATTGCTTGTAACAAGCAATTTCTTCATTTTGCCGAATGTTTTCTACCCAGAAAGATGAAAATATCTACAAATTCATGAGTTTAAAGTTGTCATGTCCAACTCTTTAAAATCTGGCACAGTCTAATATTTTGCCCTCCGGTTATCGGTTAAACACCACTTTCAACATTAAATCAGTTACTAAGCATAACTGACTTTTCATCTGAGCAACCAGCTGCTCACCCTACTTAGACCTTATCATTTGCCGATTGGTAAGAAATTAATGATATATCTTACTTGCCGTTGGTAAGAAACGAATGTTATATCTTGGGAGTACCTACAGAGGCAACAATCATTTCCACAAGCCTTCAGACACTTTACAAAGCTTGTTTAGGATCATTAAGTGAAATTCTGGTCAAATTTATTTCATATTCATCAATGAAAAGGGTATTTGGTGAATTCCCATGGTCATGAAATGAAGACGTATGGAGAGCTTCTTTGTAACAGTTTCCGTTTGTTAAATGACAGATATTTTATAAATTCAAAGCCCCTCTTGGTATGTGAAACCATTTTTTTAAAAAAAGAAAATAAAGGAATGTACTTCCGTGAGTATCATTGTATTTATTTCGATCATAAAAGCTATTTTTATGGTAATTCATACGTATATCCGGTATTAGGGTATATCTGGAAATACACTTTCATATCGGCTCATTTACGATTATAAGCTCGAAAAACGATACTTAGCTTTAAAAATTAAGCTCAGCTGTTAAAATAAAGTAGTCTCTAGATCATCTAGGGTTTCAACATTGATGAAACGTAGTAAGAGCTGGCAACAACCTGTTAATGTTTTCGATACCGATGTCATCGATTTTTTCACCGGAACTACCCAAAGATTTAAGGGAGGTCACTCTAATACTAAAACTAAGAGGAGTAACTCTGGATATCGGTAGGGGCCCATTAAAAGAAACCACAGACTACAATTTCAAGTTGATGGAATTTTTCAACTTTTTCGTATTTTTGATAGAAAAAATTGTGGATAATGAAGCAATTGTTTGTAACAAGCT